>SNQJ01S0025276.1:80286-144232 GCA_010110895.2 Picea sitchensis
TTGTACTTGAACATTTAAGTGGGGTAAAAGGAGGTTGCCCCCTCGAAGAGGCTTATTATCTGAAATTATCTCTTTTTCAAGGCGTTGAGTACTTTTCCTGAGGTTTTTCTATGCTATATTGATGTTTGGTTCTTAACATAAATCTACCTACAAGAAATTATATTTCAAGTTTTTTTTTCCTAGACAAAAATCATTGTATTGATATTTCTAGTGGAAATGAAATACACATTGACAAGATCCCTTCAAATTTTAACGTTAGCATCCATTGCCTTTATAGATTTCCTCTATTAGATAAGACTATAGCCTATCATTATGACTTTGACTCCTACAATCATCGTTATACAGGTCACTCTTTAAACAAATAGTTACATAGCATCATATTGATGCTAAGACAAAACCATGAGACAAACTCTCTCTAACTTTACATAAAAAAATATTAAAACATGACTAAAAATCCATTCATAGTATAAAATTTGTAGGAGTCTGGTCCTTAATCTCATGAAGACACAAAAACCCTCCCTCCAAAATGAGTGTTTCCTTTGATAATTAATCAAGTTTGTGGTTGAATTCTTGGTAGACATAAGCAAAGGACATCTCCTCAAAAATTAATTTATTTTCCATAATCCTATTGAAAATAGGCCCTAGGTCCAAGTTAGAAATGTTACTTTTACCATTTTCCCAGTCCATAAACATTTTGGAGTCACCAAATGCATGTATCGTCTTAACCTGCCTGTTCAGTGAAACCTTAAGTAGGATCCATAGGTAATAGAGTTTTTATCTGTTGTTTGTGCCCAAACCGGCCCCATACTTGAGTAAAATTTGATTTTCATTATCTATATAAAGAATGTCCCTAACTATGCAAGTTCCCAAAGTACCCTAGCATGCTCCATCGAAAAATCTCCAAGGCTTAGTGCAATCTATAATTAGTTCTTGAAGGCTTCTTGGAATAGTATTCTTTGGTTGCTTCCTTCCTTCCCCATAAGAGACTCTAATGTTATGTGCAAGTATTCATAATTGTGCCTCCTTATCTTAAAAAATAAACATGTTTCTAGATAACCACATGCCCCATAACACATACCAGGTAGTGCACTATGTGAGGAAATATATTTATCAGTCATCCAAAATTCCATACATTCTAGTAGATTTAATTTATCCCAATGAAATTGTAATTTGAAACTATTGGAAATTTCCATCCATACAACTTTGGTGAATTGGCAGTAAATGAATAAATTATATTATAAGTGACCAAATTATATTTAAAGTTTTCCTTGTAATTTGGAATGTCGATACTAAGTGACCAAATTGAAATGCACACCCAAGATTTCTTGTAGCTCCATAAATTGTTGTATAAGTTTTAAGATGGATTTAGATATATGGTAATTTTACCTATGTCATCTATTAAAGTGCAATTTAAGAACACGAGAGGTTTCTTTCATGCACCAAGATTTGGGATTTGACGTAAATTTGAAGGTGTTGACGCAAGAAAAATCGCCCTTTGTCAATAGTAGGGGTTACCCCCAATAAGAAGTCCCAATTATACATCTCACCATTTGGAATAGGGTACATATATAGATTATGGCTCAATAGCCATTTCTAGTTTTGGTTTTACCGATTTCGTCCCAGTCCCCCAATGAAGGTTTCCTAAGCTAAAGAATGAAATGAAACTATTATAAGATGCATGTGCCTGGATAAAACTAAGGTAACTAGAAAGTAAACGTAGAACCAGCCATGCTCCTACTAGGGGCCTGGGAAATATTTCACACAAAACAAAGGCAAGAACATGAATAAACAACTATAAACACATATTAGTCTAGCATTCAAACAATAATTTACAGTTCTATGCCCATGAATTTAGACAAACATTATCCAAAGAATAGAAATAAGAATTAAACCATCATAAATAATATTAGTCTACAGTATGAGGTACATCATTACAGAACTCAAGTGTTGATCAAAACACAAAGGAATAGTCCACAATACTTCCAAAATGAGAATTAAAGTTCCTCAGAAAATAGCTTGGCCAAACCAGCTTCTCCTAATTAAAGGTTTATGTTCATGAAATCTCCAAGGAAGGATTCTCAATTTTAGTTAACATTGTATTCCCAAAATAGTTCAGAAAAATGTGCAATGCTTGAAGAGAAAAAATCCCCTTCCCCCCATGAATTTTCATTTACCAACATTTGTCCTTATCTTATTTGTAATGATGAGAGAAAAAATAAATCATTTACATTTTGAATTTGTCTTTTAGCTATGGTTGGCCATATATATTTAGGCTATAGTGCATCTCTCCCACCTTAATGACTAGCTTGGACATTGGGAGATTCAATCATCATAGGGTTTGGACTCCCTCTTTAATCATTTGAGTTTGATTTAATTTGTTTCTCATGTTGTTGTGACAATTGTTGTTGTTGTTGTTCCTCTATCATCTTTGTATGTAGATCACGCTGTGAGGATGTTGAGTATGGAATCGCTTAGGCATTGGTACCTGGAACCATTCAACATACAACTGATTAGTGGGCTCATAGTAACCTCAAATAAATTATTAAAAGGAATGAGTTGAACCCATATAACTAAAAGATTAATTAATTGAAATTTTTTATAAGCTCTCCTGACTTTGATTCTTGGTTCCTCTACTCATGGTTGAGGTGTCATGTTCCCTCGGGGTTGTTGACAAGGTATCATATCTTAATCCTAAAAAATTCAAACAATTGGTGAGGAATTTCTCGAAACATATAACTATGGAGTTGTAGACCTCAAAAATACCTTTCCAACGGTACAAAGAATGTGAAAATGGGCATCCAAGTCAAAAGTTAAGGGTAAAATACAAAAGGAATTCTAGTAGGATCCTGACCCTATTTCGGAGCAATTTGTGGGAACTCCTCTGGTGTGAACTAGAGCTCATCAAAGGAACTCCTCTGGTGTGAATCAGTGAAGAAGGAATGAATTTCTCTGGTTGAGTCAGGGAATATCAAGTGATCATCTCTAGTGCTATCAAGTTGATGGTTGAGTAAAGTCTTAGAACATCGAAGGAGCCCTGGTCAAGTCTCGTTGTAATAACTTGCAAATGATTGTCACATTATTTTAGACCAGACTATGTTTATGTATCATCGTCATGATGTGTGAAGACTTGGTTCAAATAGTCAAACATTAGGTTTCGTTTCATGTGATCATACTTGGTTTGATTGTGGTTTTTAAGTTGAGGGAAATTGTGTGTTTAAATGGTTAAAATTGGTTGAGGAGCAGTTAATAATGATTAAAAATGATAAAAAAAAATCTTAAAAATTATATTTAAGGGGGGTAAAAACCCCACCCTTTCGCTCCACCTCATAAAATTAACGTGGCATTGTTCATAAATATTTGAAAAATAAAAGCATAAGGGAAGGGGGAGGCATGCCATGCCCCTTCCTCTTATACTTTTGTTTAAATTGTAACATGTGGAGGGGATCATGGGTTGGGCCCCCTCCCTCTCCACATCATGTAAATGGTGAACACCCCAAACTTTCCACTATGTGCAATGTCTTGAAACTTGAACCTGATCACTCATCAAACTACTTCGTGTGTGATTTCTTGAAACTCAGACTCAATAAGTGATCAAACTACCTTTTAAAATTATGGTGGAGGACTAGACCCAATTAGAGGAATGTGTATGGTATGTATTGGTTCTCATGTTCTCAACACGATCAGTATGTACCGGAGACCAAGTCATGAACTTCTCTGGGTGTCACTGGAGACCAAGTCACGAACTATGTTGGGTGCCACCAGAGGCCAAGTTGGGAACTTCTCTGGTAATGACAGAATCAATCCAAGGAACTACTCCATTAACGATCAACGCACATCAAATAAATGACTTCGGTAACATGTTTTCTTAAAGTAATAAATGAGATATTTTGGGGAAACTTGTTTCATCATCATTTCCAATATAATTGATTGTTTCTGAATAGGAAGTACCATCTATAAGGCTCCTACTTTTACTCCCTCACCTTCTAGTCTTATCTTTATTCAATGATGAATATAGTTTCTCTGCTCTCTTAATAATATTTTCTGGAATTCCTTCACATCATGTTATTTCAAATGCAAACCTTTCTAGACAAGCCCCGTTTATCAATTTCCATGTTAGTTTTGTCAATCCATTTATTTTTTCAGTTCCCATCGCTTTATATGAAATATATCTTGCATTCAGTGACACATATAAGAGGCCATGCAACTGAGTGGATATGATTCCTATGAAACTAATGGAATCAAACTCATTTATCATGCTTGCAACAATGCATGTTCCCTTTTGTACTTTTTTTCCTCGACAGATTTTTTCTTTCAGTGAAAGGCTTCTATTTGTAGCTTCACAAAGTATTGACTGCATTTCAGACATTTCCATTTGGAATGAGATTTTTCTATCTGCAAGGTTTTTGTATGAACCCATGTGAAGCACCTGGAATCAAAGTTTAGGATAGTAGTTATTTCTGCAAGGACTATTAATACAAAAATTCCAAGCAATGATGTTGCACTGATAGATATAAGTATATTAGACATTCCACCACTGTTTGGACCAATAAGAAGAAATAGTGACTACATTTGAATTGTGTTATGAATAGCTTGTTCTTGTAAAATATTGATCCAACATGGAACTAACCTATAATTTCTAACTAAACTCCCACTTTCCCTGTTTTTCTTACTGATAAATTTTTATTGGTCTCTATCAATGTTGGAAAGACCCATTTTTGCTTTTTTCCCTCACTCACATGAGAAAACAATGTCTTTGTTATGATAGATAATACAGATAAGAAGATAATATTATGTTGGAGTTACTTCACACACACCTAGGATTTATTTTTCCTAAGGTCCTAAGGTTTTTCCTATGTTTATTAGTCATTATTCAATATCCTAAAGTTTAGGGGAGAATATTCCACCTGGAGAATATTCTCTTCAGTTGACACTTCAATTTGACTAGTTGAGTCGAGTCTAGATGTTACATTGGTTTTGTCACCATGAAACATTGGGATCATCACCATGATAATGCACATCAGCCTTGGTTTCATCACTAGACTGGTGCATTACCATTGATTCCTTGATCTACTCCTCACTACACTTTGTTTCAGTCAATTAATTGAAGACTGGTTGACTAGTTAACTCAGCTAGGTGGAAGTTCACTCCCGTAACTCCCTGAGAGACTAGACTAGGTGGCAGTTCACTCTTGTAACTTCAGGTGTGTGTCCATATCACTCTATACCACCACTATGGTGCATTGGTTCTTCTCCAGTGTGCATTGATTGAGTTATACATAGTATATCATGTGTAAATTATTCATTATTCATTACAGTTAATGAGAATTCTTCCATTCTTTCTCTCTTGCTTCTTATTTCTCAATTTCTCTCTGCAAATGTGTGTGGTATTTTCTAGATAGATCTATTATGTGTAGGTTAAACACATTTACATGGTATTAGATCTGATGTAATTCTAAGCAAAAGCTACACCAATTTTTTTTGCAGGTACAAAAGATTGAAGACAGCGGAAAGATGGATTTCCCAAAAGAATTCATTCTTACACCTTACAGATACTTTGCATGGAAGGAGAAAATAGTCATACATATCCGAACCATAGGATTGTATAGGTTAAAATTGAGTACAGAAACAAAACCGATATCAGCCATAGAAAAATCCAAGTATCTAAATCTAATGGATGAAGCATTCATAATGATTTGCAGTCTTATTTCTCTCGATCTCCTTTTTCACATATCTTCCTGTAAAACCACCAATGAAGCATGGACCACCTTGGAATGGATCTTTGGAAAACAAGATGATATGAGGGGACACATTTTGGAGGTGGAATTTCTCACATTGGATCCAAAAAGCTTCGACAATATCCAAGATTTCTTTACAAAATTCAAGGATTTATTGTCGCAACTCAAAGCTTGCGGAGTTGATAAATCTAAGGAGGAGAAACAAATGGTTCTCACCATTCTCTCCAAAATTGGTCCTAAATTCTTTGTGTTCGTATCAACATTCCATTCAATCAAATTTTCCTCTAGAGCCATCTAGAAGATGGCTTCTCTTGAGGACTTTATCAAATCCCTGACACAAGAGCAAAACAAGATCATCAACATGGGAAATATCAAAGGACCAAAGGTGCATGCACTTACTGTGAAATGTGGCATCCATCAATATCATAAATATAAATATAAATACAAAAGGAAATATCATGCACATCCAAATAAGGAAGGGTACTCAAAACCCTTCTCCAATGCCTCCGGATCCAAAGGTGGAAAGGGAAGAAAAGGGGAGAAATGTGTGTATTTCCATAAAGGATTCCATCCAGAATTTGTGTGCATGCAGAAAAAAATAGATATAATGACTCAAATACTTCAGAAAAACAACCTTGGATATCGCATCCTTGAGGGTGCCAACAAGAAGAATCCATAAGATCAAAATCCCAAGAAAGGCAATTCTAGCCATGCCTTGATTTCCATCAAATCCTCTCCCGATGCTTGGATCGTAGATTCAGGAGAATCACATCACATGGATGCCACAAAAGTAGTCTATTATTCATTGGATGCATGCAAAGGTCCTCCTATTATGATGGGGGGAACTCTCCAGTCGAGGTCACCAGTAAAGGAAGGATTGAACTCACTAACAGAAGCTTTGAGAATGTGTTGCATGTTCCCAAAATTTCCGTCAATCTTCTCTCTATGTATCAGATGAGAAATTCTGGCACCGGAAATAAATTCATATTCACACCAAATGCAGTGGACATCTATGACATGAAAACCAATTCTAGGGTTGCTACCGGTGAGGTAAATCATCAATCTAGATTGTATACATTTTCTGAATTTATTGAACCAAATTTTGATTTACTGCTTACCCATATTGATGAAAGTAGTAGGATATGGCATGAAAGGTTTAAACATTTGAATTTTAGATATATGCAACATCTTAGCAAGCAAAGATTGGTTGATAGTCTACCAGACATCCATTTCTCCAAAGGAGTCTGTGAGGGATGTGTTCTTGGAAAACACCCTCAAGAGAAATTCGACAAAGGAAAGACTCAGAGAGCTTCCTCTCCTTTAGATATGATCCATAGTGACCTCACGGGTCCTTTTACGCATCCATATATCATCAAAGAGAGTTTTGATCTCATTTTTGTTGATGATTTCTCACATTTCACATGGATTTATTTTCTCAGGTAAAAATCTAAGGTCTTTCAATACCTCAAATATTTCAAATCCCTGGTTGAGACACAGTCAGGAAAGAAAATCAAAGTCCCATGAAATGATAATGGGGGAGAGTATGTCAATCATGAGATCCAAAATATTTTTCATGAGTCATGGATTCAGTTGCAGCACATAGTTCCCTATACTCTGCAGCAAAATAGAGTTGTTGAGATGAAAATAAGATATCTAAAAGAGATGGCATCTTGCATGCTACATGCAAAGTCACTAGCATATAGACTATGGGTCGAAGCAGTTAATTGTGAAACATACATCCAAAAAAGATATCCCCGTATATATATCAAGGATAAGACCCCCTTACGAAGCTTGGAGCAGCCTCAAACCGAAAGTGACCCACTTTCATATTTTCGGTTCACATGCATGGGCTCGGATTCCCTCTGAAAAGAGGAAGGCACTTGATGCATAGAGCACTGAGTGTATTTTTGTTGGATACCTCGACAATGTGAAGGGATACAAATTTATTGATCTTTCCTCGGACTAGCTCATCATTGAGTGAAGTGTCCAATTCGAGGAAAGTATCTTGCATGTAGTCTGAGACTATAAGCATGCACATGCTGACTCTTCTTCAGATGAGAGTTTTGATTCAGAGGACTCGGATGATCTAGATACATAGTCAGTAAAGTCAAATGTAGAGTCAGAGAATCTAGATGCAGATGCAGATGCAGAACAAGAGCAGAGGCCCAAGTGGGCACAGACTACTCTTCGGGATGCAGGGGATCTTGTTGGTGATCCAACCAATACTAAGAGGACTCGATATGATTTCAAGGAGCCTCCTATTTCACTCACTGTCATTGAACCATTTCCATCCAAGAATATTTTCTTGGTTCAATCTTCAGATCCACAGTGTTATGGCGAGGCTGTTGGAAATCCCTTTTGGGAATCTGCCATGCAGGAGGAGAACAACTCCCTCCTCAAGCACCAGACTTGGGATCTGGTTCCCCTTCCTTCTAGAAGGAAACTTTTCAAATGTCGATGGGTCTACAGGATCAAGAGTATAGTGGATGGATATATTAGTATATACAAAGCCAGGCTTGTTGCCAAAGGATTTCAGTAATTTCATGGCATTGACTATGATAAGACCTTTTCTCCAGTAGAGAATATGGATTCCATGCATTTGGCACTTGCCATTGCGGCGACCAAGGGATGGGAATTCCATCAAATGGATGTGAAGAATGCATTTCTTCAGGGTGATCTCTCTGAGGATATCTATATGGAGCAGCCACAAGGATTTATGCATGATTCATCTTTGGTCTGTCGACTGAAGAAATCTCTTTATGGCCTCAAGCATGCTCTGAGGACATGGTATGCCAATATGGACTCCTAACTGTTTTCATAGAACTTTGTACATTATAAATCAAACTCGAATGTCTAAATTCTTAGGATGGTTGATTCACTTCTACTCTTAGTTTTGTATGTTGATGACTTGTTGATCATTGGTTTCTCGACTTCAGCAATTGTTGCAGTCAAGAGGATTCTACATGACAGTTTTTTTTATGATGGACATGTGTCTACTACACTTCTTCCTTGGACTCTAGATCAGTCAGGATGCATCAAGAATCAAATTGTCTCAGGACAAGTATGCACAAGATATCCTTGAGATATTTCACATGATAGATTGAAATTCTTCTTTGAATCCTTTCCTATTAGGATTCAAACTTGAGGATGGTGGGGACACTCAACTAGTTGACAACACACTGTACAAACAACTAGTGGGGAGATTTTTTTATCTCACACACTCTAGAACAGATCTCTCCTATGCAATTGGTGCAGTTTCTAGGTTCATGTAAGAGTCGCATGAGCTAAATTGGAAGGTTTCAAAGCATATCCTTCGATACATACAGTGCATCATCACCTTTGGGATTCATTATGCAACAGACTCTACATTAGATCTCATCAGGTTTACTAATTCTGATCGGGTTGGCGATAGCATTGATCGGAAGTCCACATCTGGTTACTCACTCATTCTTGGTTCTAGGCCTATCTATTGGTCAAGAAATAAGCAGGCTGTTATTTCTCTTTATTCAGTCGGGGCATAATAAAAAGGGGTAGTTAACATAACCATTAAGGCTATGTGGCTACAACATTTTCTCACTAAGTTGGGCATTCAGTTTCATCGGTTGATCATCATCTGGTGTGACAACAAAAGCACTCTAAAGTTCTATAGAGATCCAGTTCACAGGTAGCGGTCGAAGCCCATCGAGATCCACATTCACTACATCCGGGACTTAGTACATGAGGGGATCATCGACCTACAGTTATGTCCTTCAGCAGAATAGATGACAAACATCTTCACTGAGAAAAAGTTCCACTCTCTACGAAGTCATCTTGGAGTGAAGGACACAGTTGCTTAGAAATTGTCAATTCTTATTTTTACATACATTGTACCTTGAGGGGGGGTTTTCCCATGAGGCTTTCCCTCTTTCCTCACTTTATTTCAGTGTATCTTTTGTATTTTTGTACCTAACATGGCCTCATTGTCAGGACCCATTCTTTATTTTCACCAAGTGATGTTTAGGGGGGCTTTTGGAGTTACTTCACAAACACCTAGGATTTATTTTTCCTAATTTCCTAAGGTTTATCCTATGTTTATTAGTCATTATTCAGTCTCCTAAATTTTAGGGAAGAATATTCCACCTGGAGAATATTCTTTTCAATTGACACTTCAGTTTGACTAGTTGAGTTGAGTCTAGATGTTGCATTGGTTTTGTCACCATGTAACATTGGAGTCATCAGCATGATAATGTGCATTAGCCTTGGTTTCATCACCATACTGATGCATTACCCTTGATTCCTTGATTTACTCCTCACTGCACTCTTTTTCATTTAGTTAACTGAAGACAGGTTGACTAGTTAACTCAGCTAGGTGGTAGTTCACTCTCGTAATTGCCTGAGAGACTAGAATAGGTGGCAATTCACTTTCGTAATTGTTGGTGTGTGTCCAGATCACTCTAGAACAACACTATGGTGCACTGGTTCTCCTCTAGTGCACATTGGTTGAGTTATATAGAGTATATCATGTGTAAATTATTCATTATTCATTATGGTTAATGAGAATTCTTCCATTCTTTCTCTCTTGCTTCTTCTTTCTCAATTTCTCTCTGCAAATGTATGTGGAATTTTCTAGCTAGATCTATTCTATGCAGGTTCAACACATTTACATATTATTCATCTGTAATTGCAATTATGTTGCAACTCCCCTCAAAATGTTTGTAATCTATAATTTTGATTGTACAATTGCTTCAAGGTACTTGTTTAATGCTTCCTCTACCTTCTTGGTCGTATGTCATTTTACTCCAACTTTCTTCCCTTCTTCATTTATAGCAAGCATTAGGTTTTTTTTTATTTTCTCCTCACCAAGAGTGTTAGCCCATACAACATGAATAAAACTCTTTCCTTTAAACCAAATAAATCCCCATTCTATTTGGCATATGATATCACCCCCTTGGGACCACCACCTGAAAGGCCAGAAACAAATCTAACTCCTAAGATAATCGAAATAAAACCTTCATTGACAACCAATCATAAGTATTTAGCGACTTCATCAACTTCTAGGAAAATATATTCTACATGGAATATTTTTACACAACCACGTGGAGAAAGAGGTGTCTAATGTTCACATCTATGGTCGTTGTGATCAATGGGAAACTGTGTTATGATTTACGTTGTTGATGGGAACGCCCAAGTAGCATAAAACACTTCTCACAACATATCCTACATGATTAATCATCTCTATAGTAATCATCTCCATGTCATCAATGGATTTATGGTTATATAGATGGATATCGATGGCCACCCACCTATTCCACTAGCTCAAAGAACAGTTTTCCATTTTGGCATCTTTTTACAGTTTTTCAAGTCCCAAACTTCTGGGGCCATTTTGAGGCCCTAAACGACATATTTTTGGACTTTTAAGGGGCCATGGTTTATTATTGAAATACCCAAACTCTCAACAAAATTTTTACTTCTCGGATAGACCTTTTCGATGAGGTATCGAACACCCCAAAAGGAGATCGTATGCAAAATTTACGCCCTCAAGAAGTTCACGTATCAACTACCTCCATCGGGGCCTACAAACATTTTGGCATTTCATCTTCTGGGGTTAGGTTTTTGGATCTTAATTATGTTAAAAAAATCCTTTGGAGCCTCATTGTATACATCATCATATTCTTGCAAAAGAGCGTAGCCATCAAATCTCTTCTAAGAGACAAGTTGCCACCATTCTAGTGAGTCTTTCACTCTTTAATTTTACAGTTTTGTACATTTCACTCATTAAAAGAAATTGTGTATTACTGTGTCTATGAGCCTCTTGTTATATATCTGATATATCTAAGTTATATTATTGGATCTCTTGCAATATCTCTGTGTATTTCATTGTTATATCTCTGCATTCATTTCATTCTCAAAATAATCTAGATCATATGGAATCTCAGCAGTTACCCTTCTCCCTTATTTTTTTGCACGGTTGTTCTTACATTCGCTTCGCCTATTGGCGACCATAAAACATTGGCTTCTTTTCAGTGTTGTTCTTATCACTAGCTCTAGATTATATCATAGTAGTTTCTCTCTGGCCACCAGTAGGTATCAAATCTAATTTCCTCGTGGTTTTTGGTATGCACTAGTGTATTTCCTCTTAAAAACTCTGGGTGCACCGACACCCATATTCACAATCACTCTGGTCTCACCGAAGACCTTCCATTCAACTTCTCTGGTTGTGGTTGTAATCATTCTTTGCATGGAGTGAATACCTTAGTATATAATCTTGTAAAAGAGAGATTTTAATGGCATTAATGTTTCCTCTCCTCGAAAAACTCTCCAAATGCAAGAATTCTCCCCTTTCGCATGTTTTTCCTTTGTCTTTTTTTATTTTTCATTTCTTTGCAAACATCAAATTTAAATAATTTAAATTTTTAAATTAAATCAAAATCATTTAAATTTGGTATATCAAACCTTAAAATAACTTGTATAAAAAAAATAGTTTACCCAAAGTAGCTTTGCGTGGAGGCGAGAACCTTTAAACCTTCTGCTAATGCCATTTGAGGGAATTTTAAATGCTCATAACTTTCTCATACGATCTTTGATTGGGGTACCACCTTTTTAGCATTGGGAGGCACTTCCAACGATACCACTAACCATGACATTCAAACATTTCATCGATATAGCAACTGGTGAGGCTAGCTTGGGATGGAAATCCTTGGTTATTCCCTTTCGCACTTACGGGCATCATATTTCAATTTTTTGAGTTGTGTTGGAATCATAATGAAGAAAATCATATAATTGGCCTATTTCGTGGATGAAAAATTCACTTCGATGAATGTCGAAAAACTCACTTCGATGAATGTCGAAAAATTATGCTCAAAGGAATTTTTTAATGAAATTTTAGGTCTCGTTCTTGTCATTGCATTGCCCAAATTCAGTTATTTTAGTTAATGTGTCATTTTTTCTGTATAGGATCTTGGTTCATCCATTGTAGCTAAGATAATGCATCAATGGAATAGAAATATAAATCCACTAAAATAACCAACTAGAATTTAGAGCGCTTAACACTGTTTAGGAGCTAGGAGGATCGATTTTCTTCTAAGATGTGTTTCAGAGCCAATGCAAGACCCATAGATGTTGCAGCTAACCCATATAATGATGGATGACACTTTCATGGTCATGGTTTATTCATAAAATCAAGAAGCTCGAGGTAAATAAGATGGTATGGTATGTGCGATGAAATTTGTTGACAACACAAACATATTTAATTATCACTGCAGCATAAAGTATATGAAGTGAGGTGGGTGCTTGATAATCGATTATCCAACCAGGTGTAGAAGGCTTAATCATCGGATATGATAAGAGTCTGATTGGTGAGTAAAAGGAGAAGGAATTGAGTCAAAGAGGAATAGGAGAGGCATCAAGATGGAGGAGAGTCGCTGACAAGGTCTATGTCAGTGAGGAAAAGAAGATCATTGTTGATACTCTGCGTCGATGAGGGATCAAAATATTTTTGTTTGAATATTGGTGATAGAAGAGGGAAACACGTGGATAAAAATGCAGTGGAGGAAATCAGAGGAATGAGTCTGAAAAATGGCTCTACTCTATCAAAGGTGGTGTTCAGAACTCCTATGGTTGTACCAGTAGAGTTTGTGGGAACTCCTCTATTCACACCAAAGAGGATGATGGGAAGTCCACAAATAGGGAGGTTAGGATGTTGGAAGAGTTAGGAGGAAGTGCATCGGTGTAAGGTTGTATGTGTCAGTGGAGATGTTGGGAAAGATTCATGTCATACCAGAGGTGGTATGATCAACTCATCTGACAACGAGACTTGCATACTGGACACATTCATGGGAAATTCCCTGGTATATCAATGGATTTTGTTGAAATATCATCGGTGGAGAAAGGTCTATGTGTCGAATAAGTTCATGTGAACCTCATTGATGTACCTATGGATTTGGTTGGGAGATGGTTGATATATCGGTGGGTTAATAACTAACTCGTCGATATGGATAGAACCAAAAAATTTAGAGGTAAGAGATGGATCAAGTGAAATATCATGAAGAACCATTGAAAATGGTGAAGTACGGAGAGTGGGAAGAGAGGTTTGAGATTTACCATTTTCATGAGAGAGTATGAGAGGATTTCTAGTAGAAATGTTTAGTAGGGACGAGGGGGGGGAATTTCTTCTCTTAGGGAAAATATAAGAGAAAAAATGAGGGAGGTTTTTGTGTGGGCACAAAATTGGCTACACACTGGGCAAATCCAAAAATTTTGTTAGTCTTCTCTAGCTTATAAGAAAAATGTAGAGGCTCATACAATTACTTTAAATATCGAAAATTTCAAAATTGATGCAACAGTTACCTAAAATATTCCATCGTGATGGGCTCACTGGTGATGTTTGCATGTTGGCTATTGGAGATCGTTTGTTGTAACTAGAGGACAAATTATGGTGATATTTATTTCCTTAAAATGCATTGATGATTCATGTTGATATCTCTTTTATGGGGTTGATATATGTTTCGGATAGAGAAATATTTTCACCATGTGCATATATATATATATATATATATATATATATATATCACAGGTGTTGCTCCACTTTCTGCGAGCATTCATAGCCTCGATGGAGTCACCACGACATAACAAACCTTAATCCACTACCAGTGAGTGTCCATAGCCCAGGTGAAGCTATATACATGTCCCCTAGTCTAGTCAAGATTTCTTCCCCATTCCTTCCCAGTTTATTTAGTGCATGTTTAGCATTCAGTGGATGGGGAAAGCTATGGACTTTTAGCTTGATTGAGGATGACCACCATCTATTAATATTTGTTTGAATATTTGTTGCACATGGCTACATAAAGTTATCCCTTTTGGTTTCCATCCTTTATACTTTGACACTTCACCCTTCACGTGAGAAACTACTTAGTGTGTAGATGGTTCCTCATTAAATAAGATTTGGTCACCAACAAATATTGAAGGATGATCATTGATTAACCACTATGTTAGGTCATGGTTTGACCACTATTACAATATTCCAAAATAGTTCTGATTTATATTTAAACAGAGACCCCTAGTTCATCTCATGAGCTAGGAAAGAGATGCAAGATATTCACTCACTCTTTACCTTTTCTAGCTCTAAAACTTATGCTACAATGTGAAATGCTTAGTTAACCACAGTTCCAATTGTGTACTTGTAACAATTCTTGTTGCCAAAATTCTAGTAGAGAGAAAGAGTAGACTTAACTTGAATTTTTTTATGTATAGTCGAAGTTCCCTTTTGGGAAGCAAATGACTAAGGTTGTAACAATCACCATTTCTTCCCCGAAGAGGTGCATTTGAGAACCGTTATGTTGATCAGTGTCTTGAAGGTTGAAGTTCATGGTTCTTGGGTCATAATTTTATTCCCCAAGCAAGTAGATTCCAACCTACTACATGATTCGTGGTCATGTGTTTGTATGAGTTTTGAAAGAGCATTATAGATGAGTCTTCTAAACATAACTCACAAAGACTTTTAATCTAGTGCCTCAAAGGTCTCCATTGAGAGTTTAATTACTTAACTGTAATGCAGTGTTAAACTCCATTAGGCATCCAAACATCATATGTCAACATTCCAAAGCCATTAAAGGAAGTCTCCTAATCTGAAAAATACTATGCTTCACTCTCATAATGATGAATGCATGATAATAAGAAGATGGGTTTCAACACCTTGAGATTACAGGACCAAGGCGAAAATATATATCTTGTCACATGAGATGATCAGGAAAAGAAAATGACCTTAAAAATCAAGAAGTGCAACAGAAAATATCAAAATGTTTGTGTGTATGTGCTTTGCAATCAAAAGTCTCAGGCACATATTTTGATAGAACAACAAACACTTCGATGTCCATAGTCAACATACACCATTATGAAAGAGTTAAGTTATGGAGGTCCCAATCTGCTATAAAATTTTGAAATTATTCCTAACAACTCAATAATATTCATTTTTCATTCTTGAAATCAGCTCCATCATAAAAGGTTCAAGTCTATAAAAAACATAACTGAAGAGAATGCTTGTAACCAAGTTTAATCTCATCGGTATCAGTTTCGATAATCAAGAGAATGAACCTATGATACTGCAACATCAATCAATTGGTTAATAATCCTCTATGAGAGACATAGTCATTTATATATTGATAAATAGGGTTTGCAAAATCATTTTGTATTATGAACAACTAATATGATTTTTCCCTGGGTTGTGAAGTATTCCTACAATAGCGCAGGATGGTAATTTTTTCAACTATAAATGTTAGAGTAAATGTCGTTGAAGCGAACATGAAACTTCTAGTTGGACTTCTAAAAGAATTTTGCACAAAATTTCCTTATGATAACCAAGGTTAAGTGAATATTTTAGTCAAACAAAAAAATAAAGTGCATCAAATGAAAGAAGAAATATTTTATAAAAAAATAAATTGTTGGGCACATGCCCAGTTTGGGAGAAAATCACGATGTGGGAGAAATACATTTGGCAGGAAAATCAACACATGCAAGACAGATGCACATGCAAAATAAGAAATCATGTGAGGTGTGCATGCAAGAAGACCTAGCCATGATAGGGTTAGGGTTTTGGTAAGAAGATGTAATGGCTGGTAAGCCAAAAACATGTATAAGTAGGTACCTAGGAGGTCTAGGTCGAGTTTCTATCTCGGGTTGTTGGAACATTGTTCCTTTGTGGTTGGTCATTGTTACTATGTCATTTGAAGACAGAATGACTGAAAATCATATATGTTTTGTAAGTTTTTGAGATAAGGAGAGGAAATAGGGTAGATCTCTAGGGTTAGATCACAGGCTTAGGAGCCTAGTGTGATCTAGTTTGCCTCATTGTAGATCTAGACCCGATGGTGGAGAGTTTTAATGAGTGTGGTGTTGTAGTTTTGTAAACACCATAATAAAAGAGCAGAGCATCCAAATCTTTGTGGACGTAGCCCAGGAGGGGTGAACCACGGTATATCATGTGTTATGTGATTGAATGTTGTGTATTTCCTTTACTGTCAATGATTAGATGTTAGATAATTGTATGAATGACTAGTTATATCTGTTATTTTTACATGAATGAATAAGAATGACAAGTTATTCAATATAAGTTGCATGTTAAAGTAACAAATGAAGATCACAGAGTTTAATCCCAGATCCCCACTCATTCCCAAGCTACAATCACTTGAGCGTTGCAGCAACCAATAGAACTATCTCGGGTGAGACTATGCAGTGCACTCTGTGTACTATGTTTCCTTCTAGTTTACTAGAGGGGACGATAGTTTTAAAGGGGTTTTGTTGGAAACCAAGTAGACCTGAACGTGGGTCAGCCCGAGAAATATAGCAAGAGAAAATTTAACCAACAAATGGTTTCGTTGTCGGCTGGAACAATCTTGGACAAGTATGTATTTAGCGACTTGCATGAAGTATTTTTATTTGATTTCCTACATGTGTTGCAAGAGTGGATATTTAGGTTAAAAGACAACCACCCTACAAATTAGATCATAAATCTAGAGTGGAATTATGTGGATATCGCACAGTTACAACAAGTTGACAATAAATTTACACGCGCAGTAGATTTTTGGTTAGACATCATTGTTGCAGGATTTATCACAGAATTTGTAGTAGATATTGTGAATTCTTACAACGAAGTAGAGAAAGAGATCCTAAAGGGACCTAGTGGTAGGTATATCATATCGTTGTATACTTTCATCAAGATGTTACTGCATAACAAAGATGTAATGACATTGGCCTTAGACAGATAAACTTCACTGCGTGCATGGGGGAAGTGGGGAAGCACTAACAAGAGACAGAGAGATGAAGGAAGAGATGGATAAAGGAATGAAGCAGGATGCCTTGGATCCAATCATTATGGAGGAAGAACAGATCAAGTAGATCATGGAAACAACTGGAAGAATGTGCAGTGGAGCACCCTACCAATACAATATTAACAATGAGAAGAGATTCATAGTCGCAAAGAATGTGCAGTGGAGCACCCTACCAATACAATATGAACAATGAGAAGAGATCCATAGTCGCGAGGGAAGGCTTGGTAAGTGGTGAAGAAGAT
The DNA here is from genome assembly GCA_010110895.2 of Picea sitchensis. Lineage (NCBI taxonomy): Eukaryota > Viridiplantae > Streptophyta > Pinopsida > Pinales > Pinaceae > Picea > Picea sitchensis. Next base: position 98,064 of record SNQJ01S0025276.1, read on the forward strand.
GTAGAGGATCTCCAAGCTGTGGAGAAGAATGAGGAAATCCTATGTGTGACATATGAAAGAAAGACAAGAGGTCCAAGGGAAGGAACCAAAGGCAGAAATCTTATACATATCAGTGTCAGTGTGGAACCCATAAACCCATGTGCAACTAATACACCAGAGAGAACACCTCTACTTAGACAACCAAATTTTAGTGGAAGAAACATGGTAGGAAGTACATCTTCACATGGAGAAACAATTGGGGGAGCCAATATAGGCATCATTATTCAAGGATCTACACTGCGCAGAGGTAGTAGTTCATCATTCATGATGGAAAGACATGATCCCACCATCAAGTTACCATAATTCAAGGGAGAGGCATCGAAGGACCCTAAGAAGCACTTGTTCATCTATGAAAATATATGGGAAGAAAAGAAGATCATAGACGAGGATAAAAAACTTGCACAGTTAGCTATCACACTAAGAGACCGTGCATTGGATTGGTACATGAGATTAGCTACAAACGGTCCACCAGGAACAACCAGAACGATTGTGGATATCAATAATTTGTTGATAAATGAATTCTAGAATCCTAGCTCAAAGGATTAGTACATGAATAAGATGATAGAGATCAAACATAAAAACAATAAAATATGTCTAGGATATTGACCAAAGATTCAAGAGATTGAATGGAAAGTTGAAGTATGTCATGACAGATATGCAACATAGACATTTATTTGTGAATTCCCTGCTACCGCACTTGAAATACCCTTTGAGACAGTAGAAGTTTCAAAATCAGGAAGAGTCTCTGCAAGCAGCCTTACAACTAGAAAAGAACCAATACTAGAAGACAGATCCAGCGATAGAGGAGCTGAAGGAGGATCTAAAGAATTTAACATTTCAACTAAACTAGAATAAGGGTAAGGACAAAAGATAAGTTGTTTGGTGTACCACATGTAGGACAGAAGGACACAACAAGAATGAATGCCCAACTTTCGCACAGTACATGGCAACAGGACTTCCAAACCCTTTGTCGACAAGGGGATTATGGTGTGAGATCTGTAAGACATAGGGGCATGATCCATATCATTGTCCATTGATGAAGAAATACTATATAGTTCCTAAGAGTTCATATTGAAACTTTTTCAATTCAGTGGACCATGATGATAAATATTACAGGACAATGGAGCTGATGACGGAAAGAAAATCAGATACCTATAGGATGCAGGAAGAGATGATGACAGGGCAAGATCACCACATTTTAATCAAGTACCAACCCCATATAGTGTTGCGCAGCCACAGTACAATATCACACAGCCACGGTATAATCTCACACAGTATAATCAAGTGCCTTAGTACAATTCACCGCAAGGAGATCGAGTTAGCTACAGAGGAGGAGGACGAGGTAGAAGAGGCATTGAAAGAGGCAGAGGAACGGTGGTATGTTTTAACTTTCAACAACCAGGACATTATGCAAGAGAATGGCCACTTCCACCTATGACATGTATGTATTGTCACACATCAAATCATGACATGGAAGATTGTCTGACACTACTGGGGAAGATCCAAGAAAAGAGGAATCAGAACAATCAGAATGTTCAATGGATTTTTGTTGAATCAAGGGATGATGGAAGAAATATCAACATAATTATGCTTGGAGGAGTTAAAATAGGATATGACGCAGTAGGACAATATCTAGCACAACACCAATGGGTGAAGAAGAATACTGAACTATAGAAGTAGTTTGATGCGCAAAATGAAAAGGAGTTATTCAAGCAAGCTAGACAAAAAATCTTGAATCCAGATATTGCATCTACATCAACCAGGCAGCATACTCTGGACGTACCAATGTATGAGATGCCTTCATCGTTGGATCACACTAAGGAAGCACAATCCCTAGGACAAGTAAGTACCATAAAGGATTTTCTGCAATCTTGTGTTAAAATACTAAATAATCTATCATATGTTAAAGTATTACAAGATATGTTAAAAAGATGTAACACAGATGTAGAGGGAAAGATAGAGCAGAAAACAGTTAATCACTTGCATACAAGGAGGAGGACAAGTAGAGAATTTAGAATGAATTCCAACATTGGAGATTTCAACATGGGGGATATTATATTGGATTTAGGCTCCGAAGTAAATGTGTTACCCAAAAAGACATGGCAATGTATGGGAGATCCCACATTAGGATATTCACTTGTTCAGTTGAAACTAGCAAATCAACATAGGGTTATGCCAATTGGAAGACTAAAGGGTGTGACAATAGATCTGGATGGAGTGTGCACTAAAGCCAATTTTGAAGTGATAAAAATAGTGGATGGAACAACACCTTACCTAGAATTTCTTGGCTTGGATTGGTTGTTTAAAAACCAGGCCATAATCAATTTGAAGACAAGGAATATGACATTCAATTCAGGAGAATACAGAGTCATTGTGCCAATAGACCCATCAGAAGGAGAAAGATTTGTAGAACCCACTTACTTAGACCCGGAGAAAATAAACTAGTTATACAGAACCACCGCGTGAGAAGAAGATTATGTAAATCCAACTACAGATGGAGTACTCAGTTGGAGAAGAATCACATCATGCACTTCAAACTCATATACAGGGTTGGATAATTGGAAACAGATATTACATGAAGTATCCACAAGAAGGTACACAACAATAGACCGCATAGTAAGATGGGTAGGTACAAAGATAATAGAACCTCTCAGTTTTCATGGGGTGAATGACTTATAAGAATTCCTAACAAGATATGAAGATGAAGTGTTATAAAACCAAAAGCACTTATCTCTAGACATAGCACTCAAGGAAACACATGCAAGATGGTGGGGTGCGCACAAAGAGACAATCAAGGACTAGTACCAATGTAAGCAGTTACTATGCATTAGATTTGGTGTAGAATAGGGAAGTAATGCACTATAGAGATATGATGGATAGGGGACACCAACAGAACACTTGGAGAAGTGAAGAACACTATGGATAATGACATCACCAGAACAATGGCCTCATCACTTCATTCACACATTGGAAGGAATTCCAGCAAACTGGTATGTAGACCAGGAACTACGCAGAAACACTGCAGAATGGACAACATTACAATTGAATTTTATAATCACTTTCTCATTTGAACATGAGAACCCCAACATTGATTCAACACTCAAAAAAATTAGAGGGGTGATATTTATTAAGGAACTAGAGGTTGAAGTTATGGCAAAGTCTCAACAGTAGAATAGAGAGATAGTGAAAGAACTATTGTCATGCTACCATGTGCAGTGTTAGTCACCATTAAAATTTGTTATGAGAAATTAATATTTCAGGATCTAGCGAGATGCCATATTGGTTTGGAAGCTCGTTAAACAAAGGAAGGGGGCTAAATATGGCAGACAAAGGCTAAAACTAGCAGGATCACTAATCGAATGGGGCCCGATATGGCGTGTATCATGAAATATGAGGACCGATGGTCAAGGATGATTTCAGGGGGAGAAACTGTGCGGAGGTTAATTTTGGAAAGTGGTCCAAAATTTAAACCATATTTTTCAATCAGGGATACGTGATGCCATAAGATACATTTCAGAGTGAAAATCGGGTTGCTCCAAGCCACTTCCTCATGCCCTCGAAATTTGGAAAAGTATAAAAGGGCACTTTGTTGGTTATTTTATTATTTTTTGAACACTCGACCATTTGAAACTTGGTGCGACAACCCTCGTTCAACTGCAGCTCAAAAGTATGCCAATTGCACGGCATTTTCGTTATTTTTCAGTTATTTTTCATCACAGCCATGAATCCTATCATAACTTCAATAACAGAGAAAGACCCTATGGCAAATGAAGAATCCCTAATTGACTGAGATTCAAACGTTTTTCATACCAAAATCAACACTTCGCCCATATCCGTGTCTAGAAGAAACATGTGTGATAATGTAGGAAGGTGTATACTATTCCTTGAAGCAATCCATGCCACCATAGTCCCTTATGTTGTCGAAATTACTTTCCCCTTTCCCAAATTTATAGGTTGGTGCACTGGAAATTATTCACATGAAAAAAGAGTCAAATTTTAGGTCTAGACAATGATAAACATGTGGTCGTGGTCATGTTCAGTTTTGTTTTAAAAAAATTTAAGTCAAAGTCTGGTCTGTCAGTCTGCATCAATTTTGATCAATTCATAGATGATAATATCCAGATGATAATATCCATAAACATCTGGTGAATTTTAGTTCTCTAAGGCATTTCAGATACGACACCTATATGCTAAAGATTTTCCTAGAAACCAATAAGAGATAATTTCATGAAGCAGCATTTGTATCAAATGAATGTAAAAGGATCACATTTATTATCTTCATAAACAAAGTCATGTCCACAGTTTACAGTTTTATTTTCAATACCATCCTACCCATATTTTTGGATGACATGAGGAGCCATATACAGCCAAATCTAGAGATCAGAGTGGGGGAATGGGTACTATTCATGCACTCAATAGTAATATGGGTTTATGGTTGTCATGAATTCCCCTATATATTGCCTATTTTTATGACCCCCAGAGTCTTTTCCCTTGAATTCATCAGGCAGAGAAACATATCTAAGACAGAGCATTTCCTGAACTTGTGCAAAGCCTCCAACCTCAAATTCCCTTTTTATAATTGTCCCCTTCATTGTCAAAACTAGATCATGCTTATCTCATATTCAAGCAAAGATCAAAGAGTTTGGTTTTGCACAGCTACAGGGAATAATATATGATCCACACCAAATCATATCCAAGAGAATATTGATAAACAAACAAGCCCCTTATGAGCATGAACATGTTGAGGGTTTTGATAAGTTGGCAACCCTAGAAGTTTGTACTGATATGGAAGCAACATTGAAACCAAATCAAACACAACAAATGGAGGCAACCCTGCAAAAAATTCAAACACAACAAGCTCGTCACAAACTGATAGTCAAAGTTCCTAACATGAGTGTTTACAACAAGAGAAGTAGTTAAAATGCCATGGAGACTAGTGATCAGTAGACTGCTCCTAAGAAGATGAAGATTTCACAGTCTCCCCAGATAGTGTATTTAGAGGAAGAAGAACCCAGAGAATAATTAAATCTAGATATGTGTTGGCACAGGATCAGACCCATGGTTCAAAGCTTCAACGGTGCACCAACAAAACTCTAACTACTAGCCCTTTCGGCAACACCTGCGAAGCAAATGAAGTCTCACTCGAGGTAGAGGAAGGGGGATTGCAGGACTCAAGTGTCTACAACCTAGTTGGGACATAGATCTATGATCACAATACTTAACAAAGCACTTAACATTTAACATTCACTAGTCTTTAACCCTCATTCACATCGCAGGTCAAAACCCTAATTACATAGCAGTGTAGTATTAATCAAGATCTAACCATTCAACACACGACATCAAATAGATCTATCATTCATTAACATCATAAATCACTAATCATTCATAGATATATCTATCATAATAGTGCACTAAGAAAATACATGAACAATATGAACAATCATGGCACAAAGCACATTGACACAGGATATACGTAGTTCACCCCATTGTGGGGCTACATCCACCAACTCTTCTTCTTCTTTATTATCTTATTCCAATCTTATTACACTCACCAAGCCACAGATCCAACTCTGCAAGGATAGGAGATCTGTGAGCACCTCACTAGATCCTCCTTCCCAAATTAGGTCGAAGCACAAAGCCTTCTTAAAATCACTTGCACTTAACTCTGCAAGTCTCAACACACATTATGCATGAATCACTCACAATTATTCACACTTAGCAACCTTCATAGGATCTTGCACAAAGCCAAGTATAACTACAATCACACAGATTGAACTACTCTTACACCACTCGGTTACTTATTTATACATTACAAAAGAGGCCTAAACATAGGTAAGACCCATGGGCCGATATCCCATACCCGTTACATAAACCCAAAAAGCCCACAAAATGAGCGAGATCCCGTGATATCCTCTTTGCCTGGGCACTTCATCTTCGGCCATCCTGTCGAAGTCCCAAAAATGGTCAAACATGGCCAGCATTTGCTCAAAACCTTGTCAAGGGCCAACAACCCCCCAACACTCACCTTTGACTCGTCCTGATTCACTCTGATCTGGGCAACTCTGCTTTGAAGGCCTCGATATTAGCTCGAGCTGCCTCGATTTGATTCTTTGCCAGAGCCTCCTACTTGGTGAACTCTTGAATGACTTTCTCGATGATAGGACCTTCCAAGCATTGTTCCATTGTGGTGACCACTTGTTCCAATTATGCACGTTGTTCCTCGATCTCTTCAAATAGTGTGTAGGCTTTGTCCTGCACCGACTAGAGTCTCTAGGAACCTCCATAACTTGGCTTTGGCATTGACCTACTGCTGAACTGTGCACTACTCTTGCAACCTTTTCATATTCTCTACCATTGAAAGCAGCTTCAACTGTGCTTGCACTATCAATGCATGTTGTTTCACCTCCTGGAGCTGTGCCTCCAATATCCTTAGCTCTGGATCATCTGCAAGGTTCTCATAGGTATGTGCACTTTAGTTACTTAGTTTCTTGCATTCTAAATCCAATGCCTTGATTCGTTCAACTGCACTCTTGGCAATTTCTTCCCTCTAGTCTCGCACTTCTTGTGGAGTGCTTGGCATTGCCTGCAATTCTAACTCTACTACTCTTTCTTGAAGCTACTGAATGGCTTTAGCGAGCTTCCACACTTGGCTTTCAACTGTCTCTTCTTCCATATGGGTCAAGCCTAGCACAGAGAGAAGTGATCTAGTGATTGCTTATTTAACTCCCATCTACTCCATGAGCAACTTTTCTTTTTCTTTCTGGATCTACTCTCTGTCCTATTCAAAATTTGTTCGGAGGTCATCTTTCTCTTGCTGCACAACCCGACGTTTCTCTAGGGATTCCTCCTTTCCTTGCTTCAAGGCCTTTTTGGCCTTCTCTTTTTCTTCCTGTAAACGCCGAAGGCAAGCCTCTATCACATATGCTAATCTACATAGTTGGGAAGGCTCAACTTCCAATTCTATACATTCTAATGACGACGACGCAGTAGACACTACACGGCTCGAATAGAAGGCTTGTTGTACCCCTTTCAGATCTGCCTCGATTTTTTCATACATTATTTCCTTCTTTGCTTCATTTTGCTGCAAAATATCCTTTGAAGTATCTGCTATATCTGTGATGATGAGGTTAATATCATCCACTGTGAGCACAGTTTGTGACTGAGGCTTATTGGCTTGTGACTTCTTCCGCGTTGAGGGTTTCTTTGGAGAAATCTTCCTTTTATTTTACATTTCAACCTCTATAAGGGAATCCTTAGGCAGTGTCACTTCACCCTTTTCCTTCTTGTCTTCTTCCCCTTCCTCTTCTCAGTTTACTTCGTCACCTCCTCCTCCTCCAGGTGAATCAGGTGTAGTTTCCTCCGATGCGCTATTAATTTCCTACACTTCTTCCTTATTATTTTTCTTGGTGTTGCTTAGTCCATCATACTCTTCTCGAGTGACCACAGGAATTCTGATGAGCTCGGGGTCAGAGAGTTTTGCATCTCCAACTGGTTCAAGGAATTATGTATGCCATTCCTTGTTTATCTCCACCATATCTTCCTCAGTCAATTTATGGTATGACTATATTTCCTCCTTTATTTTGTCCTTACGCACAATGATGTAAATGAAGTGGTGGTCTGCGTGAAACTTTTCTAGTGGCTTGTAAGTATGCAAGGTGTTCGGAGTCATTCGGGGAAATGACTCAATGGCTCGCATGAGATTTAGGTAGTAGGTATGAAAAACCACATTTGATTGCCATTGCTTCACCATGTCACTCATATACCACAAGGTGTTGAACCTAGTGGCCAAGGATTTTGATGGATCAACTTCTGAGAATGTCGCTCCCTCTGGCATCTCCCAAGAAACAAATGTTATGAGTATCAGTAACCAGCTAAAGTGGAACTCATAGCCTTGGTCTTTCTTTTCGAAGCATTTCTTCTCCAATTCATTAACGAGGTAGCTCACCCAATTCATCTTCATTCCTTCAACGCACTTCCCTACGAGGTCGACGACAAACCCCATGACTTACGTTGGTCTATTCTTCCTGATGAGCTTACCATCGATCAACTAGAAAAATAGGCACACTGCGCCATCTTGGATGGAGGCTACCTTGTAGTGTCGCTTCCCCTTCTCCACATCGCCATACGTTTCCTTTATTCGTTGCACCAGGGTGCGATCTACAGCCTTCCCTGGGTAGGATTTCTGAGGGTCTGGTCCCTGGATGCTTAGTCCAGTGATCATGTGGATCAAAGTTAGATCCACAGTCACACATCTAACCAACCAGAGATAACCTCCGTGGTAGCATGACAGGAGGAGTTTAATGCACACGTTAACCTCCTAGTGTTTGTCGAAGTGGGGTATCTTCATGACGTTAAGGATGGTGGACCATGCGATCTCCTTAATCCATGGCTGGGGGACTATCTTAAGCTTCTTCCTAGTCATCTCTGTCAAGTACTTATGTGGTGCGAGTAATGCATAATTATTCCTATCTCCTAGGTTAAAGTCGATGATCTTAAGATCAGGGATCAGTCCAAGCTATGGTCCAACTGCACGTATCCCCTTCGAGAGGTACACAGTGATGAGGGTGTACTCAAAATATCTTGGGACGCTATCATGACTAACCATGTCAGCCAGAGGTTGGATGTAGTCGGGAAAGATCGACGGGATGAGCTTCGCATTCTCCAGGTCGTCACAGTGCTTTCTTCTCTTCTCCATTGCAGTTAGGATGGTCCAAATCGTCTATATCGATGTGTAGTCGAGGGGGATGCTTGCAATCAGGCCGTCGATGAGGCCTATACTCCTATGGACATGACCTTCTCAGCCATAAGGTTAATCAAAATTTCTTCTATGGATTTCTCAATTGCACTAAGGTCGCCTGACATGCATGCTCATGATCAAATATCTCAGGTAAGTGACTGGACACTCAAGGTAAGAAAATGGGTGGCTAGGTCTCAAAATCATAGCACGATAGAAATTAGTTCTCTATGGGCTCAAATATCTTAGTTTTCAAAAGTGTCCCTGGTGAGACATTCGACGGATTAAATAGCAACGTTTGTAACAGACTCCTCCAACGAGTAGGAATGCTTCAATCAATATGATTCCATTTGTTGTGGCACAGTCCAATGGTGATTTTTCTAGAAATATCTGTGTTTCTATCCATTTTGGAGTGTCATTCTAATGGTTGGGATGCCTCCAACGGTTATATAGCTTCATCATGGCAAAGTTCCAGTCTTTGTTGTTCTGCTATTTTGGCAAGTTTCAAGTTCTGCAAGCCTGCTTTCTGCGATGTATTTTCTATAACCTCGTGCATTTTTTCTAGCTTTGCTTTCTTCTTGCTTTATTTCATGTGATCTGAGTCTTTGGTATCCTCTTTCCATTTTTATTCTTCTCTGCTCTTAGCATAGTAACGTCGCACTACTTAGGGTCTTTCAAAGGGTTTAAATGGAATACATCTTCTCTTATTACTTCATGGGTAGGTGCTCTTCTCTCCTACATGGATAGATTCGTTAAGCCTTCTTACGTTCTTTCAACCTTGACAACTAATTCTCTGGCCCTCAGTTTCTTCGACTTGTCCTATTGTTCTTCTCTTAGTCATTCTATTTTCTTGACTATGAAGTCCCTTAATTCTTTCTTTTTATGTTATATGGCTTCCTTCTCTTCTCTCCTTCGGATCTGATCTTTCTCGATCCAGGTCCTTCCTAACAAAAGTGCAAAAGGAGCATTGTTCCCAACAAACTTAATGACCTCGAATTCTTCTTTAGTCGATGTTCCATGGGACATAATAGGTACGTGAGTAAGTCTTCCACATAGGGTTATCATATTTCCTTTAAAAAATCCTATCCCTCCTAATGAAGGAATCATAGCAGGCTTTCCCAAAATTTCTCAAGTACTTTTTGTCATGATATTCTCCTGTGTTTTTGCATCCAATACACAGTCTATGTCAAAGTCTCCTATTCTTGTTTCTATGCACTCCTTCTCTTTTAAGATCTCTGGTAAACTAAAATCTTTGTGATCATTCAATGTTTCTTTCATCTAATATATATATATATATATATATATATATCTGTGTGTGTGTGTGTGTGTGTGTGTGTGTGTGTTTTGGAACAGATTCAGTTTTCAAGTCTGTTCTCGGGAAATTTATTCCCTTAATTGTCTCAAGTAATTCCCTGGATAGATCTCCCCACAGGGACACCCCTTTTGAAAGTTTGTCCAACGGTCTACTGAAGGATTTTATGGTGTAAGTCTTAAAACCCCGCACGAGGGAGAATGGTCCTTTTAGACTTCGATATTTCGGTGTTTCGGTACCTGGAAAACCCAAGGGAGAGTTCCCTTGTACTCGCAAGTCCCAAAACCTCGACTTGTGAAATCCCAATGGAAGAAACCCCGAAATAAGATGAGCATGTTTAAGAGTGGTATTTCGTAGTTTCGGTATCTGGGAAACCCAAGGGTGAGTTCCCTTGTATTCGCAAGTCCCGAAATCCTGACTTGTGAAATCCCGAAAAGATAGAGTGTGGAGAAGTTATTACATTTCGGTATTTCAGCACCTGGGGTACCTAAGTGCAGGCCCCATGTACTCGCCAGTCTCGAAAATCTGATTCGTGAAATCTCGACCCGCAAAATCCCAATGGAAAAAACCCCGATAATAGACTGAGCAATATATAAATGGAAAACCCCGAATAGATCGAGTAATATATATATATATATATATATATATATATATATATATATATATATATATGTGTGTGTGTGTGTGTGTGTGTGTGTGTGTATGTATGTATGTATGTATGTATGTATGTATGTATGTATGTATGTAGGTTTCGGAGTTTCGGCTACCGAGAAACCCAAGTGTGAGACCTCCTGTCGTTGCATATCCTGAAAACCTGATTTGCGGATTCCCGAAATTTCTTAGCACGTATAGATTCGGTGTTTCAGTGTTTCGATACCCAAAACATCGAGGGGGGAGTTCCCTTGCATGCGCAAGTCTTGAAATCCCAACTTGTGAAATCCTGAAATAGTATAGTGTATTTAGAGTTCAGTGTTTCGGAGTTTCATCTCCTGGGGAACCCAGGTGCAAGACCTCCTGTTCTTGCATATCGTGAAATCCCAATGGATGAGACCCCAAAATGACAATAGCATGGATGAGTTATGTTTTTTCGATGTTTCGACACCCTGGATACCTAAGGGTAAGATCCCTTGTACTCGCCAGATGTGAAACCCCAAAGTATGAAACCCTGAAAAGGTATAGTGTGACTAGAATTTATTGTCTTGGTGTTTTGAAAATTGGGATAACTAGAGGCAAGTCTCTTGTACTCGCCAGTCCCGAAATCCCAACTTGCAAAAACCCAAAATAGCCTAGCATGTCTAGAGTTGGATGTTTTAGAGTTTCAGCACCTGGGAAACCTAGATGCGAGACCTCCTGTCTTCGCATAGCCCGAAATCCTGACTTACGAAATCCTGAAATGATAGAGTGTGGACAAGTTATGATGTTTCAGAGTTTCAGCTCTCGAGAAATCCAGGTGCAAGACCTCCTATCGTCGCACATCTCGAAATCCTGATGGAGGAAACCCCAAAATAGGGGAGCATGTTTAGAGTTTGGTATTTCGGAGTTTCGGCTCCCAGGAAACCCAGGTGAAAGACCTCATGTCGTCGCACATCCCAAAATCCTGATGGAGGAAACCCCGAAATAGTGGAGAATGTTTAGAGTTTGGTGTTTCAGAGTTTTAGCTCCCGGGAAACCCAGGTGTGAGACCTCCTGTCGTCGCACATCCCAAAATTCTGATGGAGGAAACCCCAAAATAGTGGAGCATGTTTAGAGTTTGGTGTTTCGTAGTTTCAGCTCCCAGGAAACCCAGGTGCGAGACGTCCTATCGTCGCACATCCCGAAATCCCGATGGAGGAAACCCCGAAATAGTGGAGCATGATTAGAGTTTGGTGTTTCTATTTTTGGACCTTCAAAAGTCAAGAGAGCAAGGGATCACATGCATCATGATTTCTCAAATCATGAAAACCGGAAGTACCTCTCCGATAAGGCCTGTGGTCATGACCCCTGATCACATGGGTAAGGATAAGGGATGGTAGGAACTGCATCAGGCCCCATAGGAATTCAAGGAATTCTGTTCCTCAGTGAAAAGAAGGAAAAAGATAAAAAAATCTTAGTTCCCATAGTGGGTGTGTTACAAATTGGTATCAGAGCATGGTTACAACACTTTTCCTTCTTGGGCTCATGAACGAGTTGCGCAGGAGCTCCGTTCAAAACACTCCTAAAAAGTGTAACCCTTGTCTTAACCTTCTTAATCAAAAGTCAAAGTTAAGAATGAAAACTCCTATTTTGTGTGTGTGCATGTGAAAAATATGAATTATGCACTGGTTATAAATGAATACAAAAATTGACTAACAACCAACGTTTTTCTTCTACACACAAAGTGGAAGATCAACTGTGGGAAATGCAGACGTAGAGAATGGTGACTCACCAAGAGATGGGGGAAGAATCCCACAATAGAGACGAAGATTTTGATGAAAGGAGGGTAGTAGGGACCCCTCCAGATCTAGCTGAGACTGTGAGGAGCCTCATGTTCAAATTACAAAGCTGCAAGGCTGACAATAAGAGGATGATGAAAGAACAAGAGAAGAAAACAGAAATTAACACAGTTTTACTGCAGAGCTTATCTGACCTAGAAATACAAATGCAGCATGAACTTGAGACACAGAAATGTGTTCATGTTAGTGGCCACACTGATAAGAGCACCTCAAGAAAGGTCCACCCCAGAGATAAGGGACAAGCATTGGACAATTCTTCTGGAAAGGAAGCTAGCGACTCAGAGGGATCTTCTAGTAGCAAAACTAGTTCTCATTCCCGAAGAAAACGAAAGAAGCAGAAAATTTTCGAGAATCAAAATCTTGAAGAGTTCAAGAAGGCCAAACCACCCTCCTTCAATGGTGAAATAAAGAAAGGAGAAGAAGCAGAGGCTTGGCTGCTTGGACTAAAGAAGTATTCCAGAGTCCATGACTTTTCAGAAAATTTGAAGGCCCGAGTGGCCACCTTCAACTTGAATGGAAAGCTTCCATTTGGTGGGAAGACCTTAATAATGTGAAAGGGGTTCGCGAAGAGGACCTGTCTTGGGAATGGTTTGAGAAATACTTCCAGAGAAGTATCTGTCAAAAAAATATTTCGACGAAAAGACTAAAGAATTCTATGAACTCAAACTGGGGGAACTCACCATAGAGGAATATGTCAGCAGATTCCTCGAGTTGCTGAGGTATTTATCCTACATAAAATTTGGAAATTCAAATGTGCAACGATTCACTAGTGGATTATCTAAGGACTATCATAACATAATTGAATTTGATGAGCCAAAGACCCTAGAAGGCGCTATCTGAAAGGCAAGATATTGTCATGAACAGTTTGGACATCAGACAGAACCTCGCGAAGGCTGGAAACCAAAGAATAGTTCAGGATTTCAGAGAAAGGGGATTAAATCCCCAAGATTTAAGAACTATAAGAAGAACTCAAGGATGAGCTTCCCAGCCTAGAGTGTACACCAACAGAACTTTCCCTCCTTGGGAGGAAATAAAACCTCTGGATCTGTACCAGTGAAGGCTGCTAACCCAAAGAGAGAACCTTTGAAATGTTTGGGTTGTGGAGAAGAACATCTACTGAGAGACTCTCCACACCAACAATAGAATAGTCGAAGAATTTACAGCATCCAAGAAGCTACCATCGTCAATGATGTGGCCAGGAGTGTGCCGCAAATTTATGCAACCTTGGATAATAACCAAGTCGACCACCAAGCTTTAGTGGTGGAAATAGAAGGTATGATTTCCAACCATCTAGTGTCTATTCTGATTAATCCTGGTTCAAACTTGAGTTATATATCCCCTAAGACTGTTGATAAGTGTAAACTACAACCACATAAAAATGCCAAGAAATGGTTGGTACAGTTAGCCGCTGGCACCAAAAGAAGGGTAGCAGAGGTCATACCAGCCTGCCAATTAATGTTGGGTGAATTCCCCACCCAAGCAACCCTTAACATGTTACCCCTGGGATCGTATGATCTGTTGATTGGTATGGACTGGCTAGCCGCCCATAAAGCCAAATTGGATTGTTACCATAAAACCTTGGAATGTGTAAGTGAAGAAGGAAAAAGGATAACCCTTCAAGGGATCCAAAAACCTGTCTCAGTGAGACAAATATCAGCTCTGCAAATGAGAAGGTATTGCCGAAAAGGATGTCCCCTATATGCAATATAGGTATTGAAAACAATTGAAGGCAACAAACCAAGCCTCAAAGACCACCCTACCCTGAGAGAATACAGAGATGTATTTCTAGAAGAGGTATCAGGTCTACCTTCGAGAAGGGACATTGACTTCTCGATAGAACTTGCACCAGGAGCAGTGTCGGTGTCTAGGACACCCTACTGGATGAGCACACCTGAACTAGTGAACTCAAATTGCAATTGAGAGAAATGATGGATAAGGGCTATATCCGACCCAACGTGTCTCCATGGGGAGCACCAGTCCTATTTGTGAAAAAGAAGGACGGTACCCTTAGACTGTGTGTAGATTATAGACAAATCAATAAGGTAACCATAAATAACAAGTACCCCTTGCCCAATATCGATGACTTGTTCGATCAATTGGGGGGTGCGTCTATTTTCTCAAAGATTGACTTGAGGTCGGGATACCATCAAGTCTGAATCAAGGGTGAAGACATCCATAAAACTGCCTTCCGGATGAGGTATGGTCACTATGAGTTTGTGGTAGTGCCATTTGGGTTAACCAATGCCCCTGCCACTTTCATGTGCTTGATGAACAATGTACTCAAAAAATTCCTAGACAAATTTGTGCTGGTTTTTATTGACAACATACTAATTTACTCCAAGAATAGAGAGGAACATGAGGAACACCTTAGTCTTGTTCTTCAAGTGCTAAGAGAACATCAACTCTATGCCAAATTTAGCAATTGTGACTTCTTCCATAAGCAAATACATTACTTTGGTCATGTCCTATCCGAAAAAGGGGTAGCAGTAGACCCTGATAAGATCAGGTCTATCATGGAATGGCCTACCCCAAAGGACGTTTCGGATATCATATCCTTTATGGGATTAGCAGGATACTATAGGAGATTTATAAAAGGATTCTCCAAGATTGGATGTTCAATCACTGCCCTCGAGAAAAAGGGGACAAAATTTACATGGACACAAAAATGTGAAGAAAGATTTCAAGCCCTGAAACATCTACTGACCCATGCATCCGTGTTGAAGATCGTCGATCCCAAAGATGACTTCCTTGTGTGCACAGATGCTTGTAAGGAAGGGCTCGGAGGAGTCCTTATGCAGGGAGGAAGTGTGGTCTGCTATGAGTCTCGAAAATTGAATGAGCACGAAGTCAATTATGTGACCCATGATCTGGAGTTGGCCGCTATAGTGCACGCCTTAAAAATGTGGAGGCATTACCTCCTAGGAAGGAAATTTGTACTTATGACAGATCACTGTGGATTGCAATATTTGTTTGACCAACCAAATCTCAATGCTAGACAAGCTAGGTGGATGGCCTCCTTAGCGAGTTTGATTTTGAAATTAAACACATTAAAGGAAAGGAAAATAGGGTAGCCGATGCCCTTAGAAAAAGTATGAAAACAATTCACCTGGCAGCGGTGAGCACCTGTAAGACGGATTTCAAAGAAAGAGTCAGAAATGCACAAGAAACAAATCCCTTCATCCAGATCGTGACCTTGTATCTATAGCAAGAGCCCACCAGGGTAAAGTACGGAGACTACCAGATGATGGAAGGAGGTCTGCTCACTTACCGAAGTAGATTGTACATTCCAAATTGTGATGACTTGAAGAGGTTCATACTAGATGAATTACATAAAAGACCCTATACTGGTCATCCACGATACCAGAAGATGATCACGGCCACTAGGAAACAATTCTACTAGCCTGGGTTGAAGAAATACATAGCCGAGTACTTAGCCAAATGCATAGAGTGCCAACAGGTTAAAGCAGAACACCGACACCCAACAGGATTATTGCAACCTTTACCAATCCCAAAATGGAAATGGGAAACCATCTCCATGGATTTCATCACTGGGTTACCAACCTCGACCAAATAGAATGATGTCATTATGGTAGTGGTGGATAAATTGAGAAAGTCTACTCATTTCATCCCCATCAAGTCTACTTGCAAGGCAATATACATCACTCATATATTCATGAAAGAGATATTCAGACTGCATGGTATGCTAAAAGAGATCATGTCTGACAAAGACACAAAATTCACTTCCAACTTTTGGAAATCATTGATGGCGGGTTTAGAGACCAAGTTGTTGTTTAGCACCACCTATCACCCTCAAACCGATGGACAGACGGAAAGAGTGAATCAAATATTAGAATACATGCTCAGGATGCATGTAATGCATCAACCGAAAAGGTGGGAGGACTACCTGCCACTAGTGGAGTTCGCCTACAACAACGGCTACCAAGAATCCTTAAAGATGAGTCCCTCGAAGTCCTCTATGGTAGGTCATGCAACACTCCTGTCAGCTGGAGTAATCCCGTAAACAAAATTTCTTTTGGACCTGACATGTTGAAAGAAATGGAACAACAAGTGACTCAGATAAAGCAAAACCTGAAGGTTGCTCAGAACCGGCAAAAAATTTATGCCTACCAAAAGAGAACTCCAAGAGAGTTCAAGACGGGAGACTATGTATATCTCAGAGTTAGGCCCAGAAAGAGTTCCCTGAAAATGGGAGCTTGTGCCAAGTTGGCACCTCAGTATTGTGGACCCTTTGAGGTTCTAGATAGAGTGGGACCTATAGCCTATAGGA
This sequence comes from Picea sitchensis, assembly GCA_010110895.2. Classification (NCBI taxonomy): domain Eukaryota; kingdom Viridiplantae; phylum Streptophyta; class Pinopsida; order Pinales; family Pinaceae; genus Picea; species Picea sitchensis. The sequence continues at coordinate 114,908 of SNQJ01S0025276.1, forward strand.
TAGAACTTCCTCCCACAGTAAAAGCACATAATGTTTTCCATGTTTCAATGTTGAAGAAATATGTACATGATTCTAATCATATAATTGACTGGTCTGAGATCCAAGTGGAACCAAAGGGAGAATTCCTACCAGAACCTCAAAGCATACTAGACAGAAAGGAAACCCCACTCTGGAACAAAACCATTGCACAGGTCAAGGTGCAGTGGAGACATTTTGGCCCAGATGAGGCTACATGGGAAATGGAGGATGCCATGAAACAAGCATATCCGATTTTGTTTACCTTTGAACATGCATGTCATATTGATATATAGAACATCGAGGATCATGTTCCTTTAAGGGGGAGGGAATTGTAACACCCTGTTTCCCCTAGTCTGTAAAAATAACTATACTGGCCAAGGACTATGGCAGACTCAAATATGTGAATGTGTGATCTTGAATGGACCTTAGTATAAAAGGTTGATGAATGTAAATAATGTTATGAATATATGTTGCAGGACTGCTGGGAGGGGGATGTGCTGAAAAGAGACCACGATGGTTGATGAAAGGTGGTGGAAGTCACCTATAATGGTGGCATTAACTTCCACTGAAACCAATACCATATTTGTTCTTCACTGGCCCGAAGATCAAAAGTGGCTCGCTGGCCCCGAAATGAATTACTCGCTAGGTTGGTAGGTGAAGAGGCTCCTCATGAGTTAATGAGGGATGGGGGTGAACCGCCCATCCATGGAAGCCTCAGAGCTAACCACCGAGGGGAAGTTTGTGCCACACACAACCTCACCAGAAAAGAAAAGGTAGGAAAGAGGTGTGGGAAGAGGCAGTTGCGACAGAGATCGCAAGAGGGAAGAAATCGAAAGGACTCTGGAAAAATACACAGAGTGATTGATAAGCGGAGAAGAAGGAGAGTGACCTTCGTTCTCGACTTTTGAAAAATAGAGACTCAGTCTCACAACATCGTGGTCTAAGCTTGGGGGTGGCTAGTGGTAAATCCATTTGGAATCGTTGAGCCTATGGTTGGGTGGAAATGAGCACCCCTCTCAGCAGTTGCATCAAACTTGGTGTTTTTCTGATAAGTGTTATATCTCGTATCTTGCAGTTAATATTCTGACATGTATGATCATGATTTGTGTAATCATGAATGCTTACAGTATAAGACTATCTGTATGGTGTTTTGATCAGAAATGGTGGTTGTATGCTTATATTGGAAAGACCACCTATGGCTTACATATATATATACACATATTTTGACTACATGCTTATGTTGGAAGGACCACCTATGACTTACGTAAATATATATATGTGTGTGTGTGTGTGTGTGTGTGTGTGTGTGTGTGTGTTTTGGAATGGATTCATTTTTCAAGTCTGTTCTCGGGAAATTTATTCCCTTAATTGTCTCAAGTAATGCCCTGGATAGATCTCCCCACAGGGACACCCCTTTTGAAATTTTTTCCAAGGGTCTACTGAAGGATTTTATGGTGCAAGTCTTAAAACCCTGCACGAGGGAGAATGGTCCTTTTAGACTTTGATATTTCACTGTTTTGGTACCTGGAAAACCCAAGGGCGAGTTCCCTTGTACTCGCAAGTCCCGAAACCCCGACTTGCGAAATCCTGATGGAAGAAACCTCGAAATAAGATGAGCAGGTTTAAGAGTGGTATTTTGGAGTTTCTGTATCTAGGAAACCCAAGGGCGAGTTCCATTGTACTTGCAAGTCTCGAAAAGACAGAGTGTGGAGAAGTTATTATATTTCGATATTTCGGAACCCGAGGTACCTAAGTGCGGGCCCCATGTACTCGCCAATCTCAAAAACTCGACTCGTGAAATCTATGTATGTATGTATGTATGTATGTATGTAGGTTTCGGAGTTTTGGCTACCGGGAAACCCAGGTGCGAGACCTCCTATCGTCGCATATCTTGAAAACCCGGTTTGAGGATTCTTGAAATTGCTTAGCGCACATAGATTTAGTGTTTCGGTGTTTCGGTACCCGGAACACCCAAGGGCGAGTTCCCTTGTACTTGTAAGTCCTGAAATCCTAACTTGCGAAATCCTGAAATAGTATAGTGTATTTAGAGTTTGGTGTTTCGTAGTTTCGAATCCCTGGGAACCCAGGTGCGAGACCTCCTGTTCTCGAATATCGCAAAATCCCGATGGATGAGACCCTGAAATGACAATAGCATGGATGAGTTATGGTGTTTTGGTGTTTCGGCACCAGGGATACCTAAGGGTAAGATCCCTTGTACTCACTAGACATGAAACCCCAAAGTATGAAACCCCGAAAAGGTATAGCATGACTAGAATTTATTGTCTCGGTGTTTCGACACTTGGGATAACTAGAGGCAAGTCTCTTGTACTCGCCAGTCCTGAAATCCCAACTTGTGAAACCCTGAAATGGCCTAGCATGTCTAGAGTTGGATGTTTCGGAGTACCGGGAAACCCAGATGCGAGACCTCATGTCTTCACGTAGCTTGAAATCCCAAAATGATAGAGTGTGGATAGGTTATGATGTTTTGGAGTTTCAGCTCCCGGGAAACCCAGGGTTGAGACCTCCTGTCGTCGCACATCCCGAAATCCCAATGGAGGAAACCCCAAAATAGGGGAGCATATTTAGAGTTTGGTATTTCAGAGTTTCGGCTCCCAGGAAACCCAAGTGCGAGACCTCCTGTCGTCGCACATCCTGAAATCCCGATGGAGGAAACCCTAAAATAGTGGAGCATGTTTAGAGTTTGGTGTTTCGTAGTTTCAGCTCCTGGGAAACCCAGGTGCGAGACCTCCTGTCGTCACACATCCCGAAATCCCAATGGAGGAAACCCCGAAATAGTGGAGCATGTTTAGAGTTTGGTGTTTCAGAGTTTCGGCTCCCGAGAAACCCAAGTGTGAGACCTCATGTCATTGCACATACCGAAATCCCGATGGAGGAAACCCTGAAATAGTGGAGCATGATTAGAGTTTGGCGTTTCTGGTTTCAGCCCTTCAAAAGTCAAGAGAGAAAGGGATCACATGCATCGCGATTTCCCAAATCATGAAAGCCGGAAGTACCTCTCTCGTAAGGCTTGTGGTCATGACCCACGATCACATGGGTAAGGATAAGGGATGGTAGGAACTGCATCAGGCCCCATAGGAATTCGGGGAATTCTGTTCCTCGGTGAAAAGAAGGAAAAATCCGAAAAATCGGAGTTCTCGTATTGGGTGTGTTATAGGCAGACCCAAGGTTCAATGCTTCAACAATGTACCAACAAAAGTACCCTAACTATCGGTCCTTTTGGAAACACGTGAAAAGCAAATGAAGTCTCACTCGAGGTAGAGGCAAGGGGGTTGCAGGACTCAAGTGTTTACAACCTAGCTGGGACATAGATCTATGATCACAATACTTAACACAACACTTATCATTTAACATTCATTAGTCTTTGACCCTCATTTACATCGTAGGTTAAAACCCTAATTATAGAACAATGTAGTTATAATCAAGATCTAACCATTCAACACTCAACATCAAACAGATCTAGCATTCATTCACATCATAAAGCACTAAGCATTCATAGATATATCTATCATAACAGTGCACTAAGAAAATACTTGAACAATATGAACAACCATGGCACAAATCACATCGACACAGGATATACGTGGTTCACCATAGTGTGGGGCTACGTCCACCAACTCTTCATCTTCTTTATTACCTTCTTCCAATCTTCTTACATGCACCAAGCCACAGATCCAACTCCGCAAGGACAAGATATTTGTTTTCACCTCGCCAGATCATCCTTCCCAAATCAGGTCGAAGAAAAAATCCTTCTTACAATCACTTGCACTTAACTATGCAAGTCTCAACATACAGTATGCACGAAGTACTCACAACTATTCTCACTTAGCAACCTTCACAGGGTCTTGCACAAAGCCGAGTAGAAATACAATCACACAGATTGAACTACTCTTACATCGCTCAACTACTTATTTATACATTACAAAAGAGGCCTAAACATGGGTAAGACCCATGGGCCGACATCCCATACCCATTACATAAACCCTAAAACCCAAAAATCCCACAAAATGAGCGAGATCCTGCGATCTCCACTTCGCCTGGGCACTCTATCTTTGACCAGCCTATCGAAGTCCCAAAAATGGTCAAACATGGCCAGCGTTTCCTCAAAACAAGGTCAAGGGCCAAGAATATGGTGGAAAGTGGCACTAGCACTGTAGAGGTTGAAAAGGAAAGAAAACTCCAAAGTGAAGGTGGCTCAAGAACCTTTAGCAGCAATAAATACATCTTTGATAAAATATCTGAGGCATTTTATCAATCTAAATAAGATTTGGCAAAACAATATGCTAATAAAGGAAACAGTATGCTGAGATGAGGGATTTAGTCCCTGAAGTGGAAAAGACTTCTCAGCATAAATCGTTTGTGTTCACAGTAAGGGATGTTGAGAAGAGGACCTTTAACATTGTAGTTGTAGATGAAGACAAAGTCTTTGAGATAAAAATAAGGTATGACAATATCAGTTCTCTAGACAAGGTCAAATTCCATAGGAATACCAGTGATATGTTATATTTTGATTACATGAGTTTAAGCTTGAAGAATTCAAAGTTGTTATCTTATGTAATGAAATTGGAAGGGAAGTTGAGGAAAGAAAAGGCATCTAGCAGAGCCTAGAAGACTCAGGTCAGAAGGCTGGAATCTGAAGGTACCAAAGGAGTGAAATCCTCATTGGATGAAAAAGACAAATTAATTCAAATCTTGAAGAAGAAATTGAAAATGTCTGCCACAGAGCATCCACAAACAACAGAATTGTTTTCTCTAGAACAGGAAAATGAAACACTTTGTCAAGAAGCATTGGACTACAAGGCTAGGGAGTTTCAGCTAGAACGAGAAAATGTGAAGTGGTCATAGTAGCAAACAGAATTTATAAACAGAGTTGTAGTTGTACCTCCTATTACAGAAGTTGGGCCAAACACTAAAGGGATTTTGCAGGCTATGTCACAAGTTATCCTAAAAAAAGGATAAATAAAAGGGATAAAAGGGAGCATAGAGAAATTGAAACAGGAGATGAAAGAAAAGGATGAAAGAATGGCTCAATTTCAAAAGGAGAATGAAGTCCTGCATGAAAGGATAGATAAGTTGAAGATGAGATTAAGAGGTAAAGGTCTATTGTAGGGGGGCAAGCATATCATATGGGACTCTATAGTTTTTGAAGCTACCAAGTTCAAAGTGTATTTGAATTTCATCAATGATAAACAAAGCATAGCCATCACAGCTAGAAGTAGGTGCATTGTTGTAAATGAAACCTTAGCAACGAAGCCATCAGAATGGGCACAAAATGCCATAAATATACTCAACTTCATTCCTATTGTAGAGATTTAGAATATTCAAGTTAACGACATAACTACATTGATTATTTGGGCCAGGAGGGTTATTTCTAAACATAACCTGTTGAAATCAGTCCATACCAAGGCAACACAGATGGAGAAAAGTGTGCAAGAGTTCAAAGATTTGTTTAAAGAGTTGTTTATCAAAGGCCTCCAACCATTTTGGGATGACAAGGGAAAATTGTATGATCAGGAAGAATACAATTCTCACCTCACTCAGTGCAGAATGGATCACTCCAAATTCGAAACCCTGGAGGAAAATCTGAAAGGAGCTACACTAGTTGAGCATTTGATTATAGACTTTGAGATTCTAAATCAGTTCAAAGCAGTTAAAATTGGACTACCAGTCATGACATATGCTTCCTGCATTGACCTAGAGATCCTTATGGATTCTTAGGCTATCATTAGAATCAATATAGCTCTAGAAGAAGACAAAGTCTCAGAGGATTAGTACATGAATAAGATGATAGAGATCAAACAAAAACCAAGAAAATATGTGTGTGATATTAACCAGAGATTCAAGAGATTAAATGGAAAGATGAAGTATGTCATGACAGTTATGAAGAATAGACATCTATTTATGAATTCCCTACTACCACACTTGAAATACCCTTTGGGAGAGTACAAGTTTCAAACTCAAGTAGAGGCTTTGTAGGCATCCTTGCAACTAGAAGAGAACCAATACCAGAAGATAGGTCTAGAAATAGAGGAGTTGAAGGAGGATCTGAATAATTTAACATTTTGACTACACCAAAATAGGGGTAAGGACAAAAGAGAATTTGTTCGGTATACCACATGTAGGAAATAAGGACACCACAAGAATGAATTCCCAACTTTCACTTAGTATATGGAAACAAGAATTCCAAACCCTTTGTCGACAAGAGGACTATGGTGTGAGATCTGTAATACATAGGGGCATGATCCATATCATTGTCCAATGATGCAGAAATACCAGACAGTGCCTAAGAGTTCATATTGCAACTTTTTCAAGTCAGTGGACCATGATGACAAATATTGCATGACAATGGAGCTAATGAGGGAAATAACATCAGATACCTATAGGGTGCAGGCAGAAATGATGACAAGGCAAGATGCACCACATTTTAACCAAGTACCAGACCCATATAACGTTGTTCATCCACAGTACAATATCACGCAACCATAGTATAATCCCACACAGTATAATCGGGTGCCTTGGTACAACACATCATGAGGAGATCGAGCTGGATACAGAGGAGGATAATGGGGTAGAGGAGGCATTGGAAGAGGCAGAGGACCGGTGGTATTCCATAACTATCAATGACCATGACACTATGCAATAGAATGGAAACTTCCATTTGTGACATGTATGTATTTTCACACATCATATCATGACACAGAAGATTGTCTGACACTATTGCGGAAGATCCAGGAAAAGAGGAATTAAAACAATCAGAATGTTCAATGTATTTCTGTCGAATCAAGGGTTGATGGAAGAAATATCAACATAGTTATGCATGGAGGAGTTAAAATAGGATATGATGGAGTAAGACAAGATTCAACACAACACCAATGGGTGAAGAAGAATATCGAAACACATAAGTAGTTTGATGCACAGAATGAAAAGGAGTTATTCAAGAAAGCTAGACAAAAATTCTTGAAGCCAGACATTGTATCTTCATCAATTGTGCAGCATACTCGGGATGTACCAATGTACGAGATGCCTTCATTGCTGGATCACACTAAGGAAGCACAGTCCCTAGGACAAGTAAGTACCATAAAGTGAAATCTTATGTTAAACTACTAAATGATCTATCATCTATTAGAGTATTACAAAATATGTTAGAAAGGTGTAACACAGACGCAGAGGGAAAGATAGAGTAGAAAATAGTTAATCACTTGCATCCAAGGAGGAGGACAAGTAGAGAATTCAGATTGAATGCCAACATTGGAGATTTAAACATGGGGGATATTAGACTTGATTTAGGCTCCAAAGTAAATGTGTTACCCAAGAATACATGGCAATGTATGGGAGAGCCCACATTAGGATATTCACTTGTTCAGCTAAAACTAGCAAATCAACATAGGGTTATGACAATTGGAAGGCTAAAGGTTGTGACAATATATCTAGATGGAGTGCGCACTAAAGCCAATTTTGAAGTGATAGAAATAGTGTATGGGACAACACCTTACCTAGCATTTCTTGGCTTGGGTTGGGTTTTTAACAACCATGCCATATTCAATTTGAAGACAAGGAAGATGACATTCGAGTCAGGAGAATACAGAGTCATTGTGCCATTAGACCCATCAGAAGGAGAAAGGTTTGTAGAACCCACTTTCTTATACCTAGAGGAAATCAACCAGTTATAAAGAATCATCGTGCAAGAATAATATTATTTAAATCCATTTACAGATGGAGTACTCAACTAGAGCAACATCACATCATGTGCTTCAGACTCAGATACAGGGTTGGATAATTGGAAATAGATATTACATGAAGTATCCATAATAAAGTGCACAAGAATAGGCCACACGGTAAGATGGGTAGGTATAGAGATAAGAGAACCTCTCAGTTTTCATGGGATGAATGACTTAGAAGAATTCCTAACAAGATACAAAGATGAAGTGTTAGAAAATCAAAGGCTCTTAGCTCTGGACATAGCACTCAAGGAAACACCTGCAAGATGGTGGGGTGTGCACAAAGAGACAATCAAGGACTGGTACCAGTGTAATTGGTTACTGCGCATTAGATTTGGTGCATAATAGGAAGGCAGTGAAATATAGAGATATGATAGAAAAGGGACACCAACAGAACACTTGGATAAGTGTAGAACACTATGGAGAATGACACTACCAGAAGAATGGCCTCATCACTTCATTCACACATTGGAAGGAATTCCAACAAACTGGCATGTAGACAAGGAACTACGCAGAAACACTACCAAATGGACAGCATTACAGCTGAATTTTATAGTCACTTTCTCATTTGAACATGAGAACCCCAACATTGATTCAACACTTAAAAAAATCAGAGGGGTGATATTTATTAAGGAACCAGAGGTTGAATTTATGACAGAGTCTCAACAAAAAAATAGAGAGATGGTGAAAGAACTATTGTCATGCTACCATGTGCAGTTTTAGTCACCATTAAAAAAAAATATGAGAAATTAATATTTCAGGATCTAGCGAGATGCTAGATTGATTTGGAAACCTGATAAACCTAGGAAGGGGATAAATCTAGTGGAGAAAGGCTAAAAATAGCAGGACCAATAAGTGGATGGGACTCAATATGGTGTGGATCGTGAACTCTGAAGATCAACGGTAGAGGATGATTTCGGGGGGAGAAACTACGCATAGCTTAACTTTTGAAGGCAGGATGAAATTTAAACCGTGGTTTTTGATTGGGGATACATGGCGACACCAGATACATTTCAGGGTGAAAATAAGGTTGCCCCAAACCACTTCCTCATGCACCCAAAATTTGGAAAAGTATAAAAGGGCACTTTGCTGGTTATTTTATTATTTTTCAAACACTGGACTATTTGAAACTTGGTGTGACCACCCTCATTCAACTGCATCTCAACAGTACACCATTTCTGTTATTTTCCAGGTATTTTTCATCGTATCCATGGATCCTATCATAACTTTAGTAATAGATAAAGACCCTGTGTCAAATGAAGAAGCCCTAACTGACCTAGATTCATACATTTTTTATACTGAAATCACCACTTCGCCCATCTTTGTGTCTAGAAGCAACTTGTCTAATAATGTAGGAAGATGTATGTCATTCCTTGAAGGAGTCCAGACCACCATAGTCCCTTATGTTGTCAAAATCTCTTTCCCCTTTCCCAAATTCATAGGTTGTTTCGCCGAACAGTATTCACATGAAGAAAGATTTGTCGTAAATAAACAAAGGTCGGAGGTCATGTGTAGGGTAGACAGTCTATCAATTCAAGATTCCCTAGGTATCCTAGAGTCTTTCACTACAATGTATCAACCTTTCAATGAAGAAAATCTAATTAGGGTATACAGAGAATGTCCATTGGAGGTCCAATATTTGTTTTTACAGACAGTTTTCAAACCAGAACATTTTTCATAGAGTCTATATTTGCCAATGAATGTGAGTGTAATGGTTATTCAAATCCAATGGGTATGTTCCATGTTGAGTCAAATTTTAGGTCTAGACAATGATAAACATGTGGTCGAAGTCATGATCGGTTTCCTTTTAACATTTTTTAAGTCAGATTCTGGTATGTCAGTCCACATCAGTTTTGATCAATTCATAGTTGATAATATCCATAAACAACTGGTGAATTTTTGTTCTCTAAGCCATTTCAGATACTACACCTATCTACTAAAGATTTTCCTAGAAACCAATAAGAGAGAATTTTCTAAAGAAACATTTGTATCAACTGAATGTAAAAGGATCTCATTCCTTATCTTCATAAACAAATTCATGTCCAGAGTTTACAATTTTATTTTCACTACCATCCTACCCAGAGTTTTGGATGACATGAGGAGCTATATATAGCCAAATCCAAAGAACAAAGTGGGGGATTGGGTACTATTCATGCACTCAATAGTAATTTGGGTTTATGGTTATCATGAATCCCCCTATCTATTTCCTATTTTTCTGACCCCCAGAGTCTTTGCACTTGAATTCATCAGGCAGAGAATTATATATGAGACAGAGAATTTCCTGAAGTTGTGCAAAGCCTCCAACCTCAAATTCTATTTTATCATTGGCCCCTTCATTGTCAAAACTAGATCATGCTTATCTCATATTCAAGCAAAGTTCAAAGAGTTTGGTTTTGCATAGCTACATGGAAGAAGATATGATCCCCACCAAATCATATCCAAGAGAAGATTGATGAACAAATAGGGCCCTTATGAGCACGAAAATGTTGAGGGTTTTGATAAGCTGGAAAACCTAGAAGTCTTTGTTGATATGGAAGAAATCTTGCAACCAACTCAAACACAGCAAATGGAGTCAACCCTGCAACAAAGTCAAACACAACAAGCTCCTCACAAACTAATAGTCAAAGTTCCTAAGATGAGTGTTTACAGCAAGCGAAGTAGTTTAGAGGCCATGGAGACTAGTGATCAACAGACTACTCCCAAGAAGATGAAGATTTCCCAGTGTCCATAGATAGTGGATTTAGAGGAAGAAGAACCCAGAGAACAAGTAAATCTAGATATGGTGGAAAGTGGTACTAGCACTGTAGAGGTCGAAAAGGAAAGCAAACTCCAAAGTGAAGGTGGCTCAAGAACCTTTAGCATCAAGAAATACATATTTGATAAAAAAATCTAAGGCGGTTTATCAATCTAAAGAAGATTTGGCAAAATAGTATGTTGAGAAAGGAAACATAGTTCTAGGTGAGATGAGGGATTTAGTCCCTGAAGTGGAAAAGACTTCTCAGCATAAATCTTCTATGTTCATAGTAAGGGATTTTGAGAAGAGGGTCTTTAACATTGCAGTTGTAGATGAAGAAAAAGTCTCTGAGATAAAGATAAGGTATGACAACATCCATGCTCTAGACAAGGTCAAATTCCATATAAATACCAATGATATTTTATATTTTGATTACCTGAGTTTAATCTTGAAGAATTAAAAGTTGTCATCTTATGCAATGAAATTGGAAGGGAAGTTGAGGCTAGAAAAGGCATCTAGAAAATCTTGGCAGACTCAAGTCAAGAGGCTAGAATTTGAAGGTCCCCAAGGGGTGAAATCCTCATTAGATGGAAGAGACAAATTAATTCAAAGTTTGAAGAAGAAACTGAAAATGTCTGCCACAAAGCATCCAAAAATAGTAGAATTGGTTTCTCTCAAATAGGAAAATGAAACACTTCGTCAAGAGGCATTGGACTACAAGGTTAGGGCATTCCAGCTAGAACAAGAAAAGGTGAAGTGGTCATAGGAGTAGACAGAATTGATAAATAGTTTTAGTTGTACCTCCTACTAGAGAAGTTGGGCCAAACACTGAAAGGATATGTCACAAGTTAGCCTAAAAGAAGGAGAAATCAAAGGGCTAAAAGGGAGCATAGAGAAATTGAAATAAGATATGCAAGCAAAAGATGAAAAAATGGCTCAATTTCAAAAGGACAATGAAGCCCTGCAAGAAAGGATAGATAAGTTGAAGATGAGATTAAGAGGCAAAGGCCTATTGCAGGGGACCAAGCATATCATCTGGGACTCTATAGTTGTTGAAGATACCAAGTTCAGAGTGTATTCGAATTTCATCGATGATAAAGATAGCATAGCCATCACATCCAGAAGAAGGTGCACTGTTGTAAATGAAACCTTAGAAAAGAAGCCATCATAATGGGAACAAAATTCCATAAATCTACTCAACTCCATTCATACTGCATAACTTCAGAATATTGGAGCTAAACACAGAACTACATTGATTATCTGGGCTAGGAGGGTTATTTCTAAACATAACATGTTGAAATCATTCCAGACCAAGGCAACACAGATGGAGCAAAGTGTGCAAGAGTTCAAAGATTTGTTTGAAGACTTGTTTATCAAAGGCCTCCCACCATTTTGGGATGGCAAGGGAAAATTGTATGACTAGGAAGAATACAACACTTGCCTCACTCAGTGTAGAATGGATCACTCCAAATTTGAAACCTTGGAGGAAAATATGAAAGGATCTACACTAGTTGAGCATTTGATTACAGACTTTGAGATTATGAATCAGTTCAAAGCAGTTAAAATTGGACTACCAGTCATGACATATGCTTCCTGAATTGACTGGGAGATCCTGATGGATTCTCAGGCTACCATCATAATCAAGATAGATCTAGAAGAAGACAAAGTCTCAGCTCAGTGAGGGCTCTCTCCTGTCACTTGGTCTTTAATAATGAGTTTTCTTTAACAATTCAATGGATAGGTTTTGTTGTTTTTTTTGGGGGGGTGGTTTATCATTTTTCTGGAAAGTAAGGGGAGGGACACTTAGGGCTATGGATTCAAACTTCTGAAATGAATGGAAGCACTGATTGGTATATAGAAATCTCTAGAGGACAAAGGCTAGTACCGAGCTCTAAATTTGGTTTGTAGGTTACCTATGTTGTTTGTTTATCAGCCAAACAAATTTATAGAGTGCTAACATGCAGGAAGAAGCACCAAATGAAGATCACCCACGCAACATTCAAATTATAGAAAATAAAGGAGAAAGAGAGGTGGAAGTTCCATCTCTCGAATCTGAAGTATTTTTTGTGCCAATCAAGGTGAAGAAAGTAAATATTGGAAAAAATCATAATCACAAAATGCCCAGTATTGGAGACTACTTGGATGAAAAAATAGTAGAAAGAATAACAGAGTTGTTGCACGAGTATAGTGACCTATTCCCAACAACCTTTACAGAGATGAAAGGAATAGCAAGAGAGCTAGGAGATATGAAGATACCTCTCAAACCTGAGGCTAGATCTATTGGACAATGAACTTATAGACTGAACCCACTATATAAGAAGAAAGTAAAAGCATAAATTGACAGAATGTTGGAAGCTAGAATCATAGAATGAGTAGAAGAATCGGAATGGTTAAGCCCTATGGTAGTGCAAGAAAAGAAATGCGGGATAATGATATGTGTCGATCTGAGGAAGTTGAATGGTGCCTTCCTACATGACCCTTTTCCCACCCCTTTCACAAATGAGGTACTATAGAATGTGGGAGGTCAGAAAGCATACTCATTCAAAGATGGATTCTCATGCTACCATCAGATCAAGATAGCTCCAGAAGACAGGTATAAGACCACTTTTTCCATAGAATGGGGATCCTACCAGTACATAGTCATGCCTTTTGGGCTGAAGAATTCCCCAGCTATATTCTCAAGGGTAGTGATAGATGCCTTCAATGAATTCATCCATTAGTTTTTAGAAGTATATCTGGATGATTGGATAGCCTATAGTCTATTGAAAGATCATGTAGAGTTGTTAAGGTTGATGTTGGAAAGATGCAGGCAGTGTCTGATATCATTAAATATCAAGAAGTGCATCTTTGGGACACCTTTTGGAATACTATTGGGGCATATAGTCTGTAAACAAGGGATATTGGTGGATCCTGCAAAGGTTGTAGTCATTGTTAACTTACCACCACCTAAATCAGTACGTAAATTGAGAGAAACACAGAGAGACATGGGCTACTACATGAAATTCATAAAAGAATCTATGTAGATCACTGTGCCAATGGATAAACTGTTGAATAAGGATAGTAAATTCTAGTGGAATGAGGATTGTCGGCAAGGTTTGGGCACTCTAAAAGAGAAGATGGTCATAGAACCTATACTAGTATTCCCATATTGGGAAAATACATTTCATGTGCATGTAGATGCATCATCCATAGCAGTTGGAGCTATTCTAGCATAGCCAGGAGCAGGCGAGTTAGACCATCCCATAGAATTTGCAAGCATAAAACTGTCAGATTCAAGGAAGAACTACAATACTACAGAGAGAGAAGGCCTAGAAATGGTATATGCACTACAAAAATTCAGATACTATCTACTTGGGAAACACTTTAAAATGTTCACAGATCATTCTTCTCTCAAGTACCTAGTCAATAAGCCAATGTTGGGGGAGAGAATTTGTAGATGGTTATTGTTGTTTTAGGAATTTGACTTTGAAGTGATAGTCAAACCAGAAAAATTGAATGCAGGACCCGATCACCTATCGAGGATCACCAATGGAGAGGAACTTACAAAGTTAGAGTACAAATTCCCCTATCCACATTTATTTTCAGTCCAAGTAGCTGATGAATATTTTTCTGACATCATTGAATACTTGAGTATAGGGACTGCGCCACAAGAATTCAACACTGTAGAGAAGAAAAATATGATAGTCTGAGTTGGAGACTATCAATTGATTGCAGGACACTTATACAACATGGGTGCAGACATCATATTGAGAATATGTGTACTAGAACATGAGAGGCCTAGGGTTTTAACAGAGGCTCATGAGGGAATAGCTAAAGGACATTATGCAAGAAAATCTACCGTGCAGAAGGTATTGCATGTAGGACTATGGTAGTTGACCATTCACAAAGATGCAAAGGACTATTTCCAGAGATGTGATGTATGGCATAGGGTTGGTAAACCTAATAGATGGGATGAGATGCCGCTAAGACCACAATTAACCTTGCAAGTGTTTGACAAATGGGAAATAGACTTTGTGGGACCAATTAACCCACTAGCAAAGAGGTCAGGAGCAAGGTATATCATTACTGTGACAGAGTACTTAACAAGATTGGAAGAAGTAGAATCAGTAAACTATTGTAGTGCAGAGATATCAATACACTTCTTGTTTGAGAAAGTGATCACTAGATTTGGATGCCAAAGGATTTTGATGAGTGACCAAGGCACTCACTTCATCAATAGTACTATCAACATTATGTCTGAGGAGTTTAAAGTCCATCATCAAAAGAGTACACCATATCACCCTCAAGCAAATGGAACAGTGAAATCATTTAATAAGATCCTAGAGAATTCTTTGACAAAGATCTGCAATGTCAATAGGGATGATTGGGATTTGAAGATACCAAGATTATTATGGGCATACAAGACTACATGCAAAAATTTGACAGGACAGACACCATTCAAGTTGGTGTATGGAAAAGAAGCAGTGGTGCCATTAGAATTTGTGGTACCTAGTCTACGCATAACAACAATCGCCAACATGACAGAATGAGGTGTAGTACAATAAAGGATAAGTCACCTGATGGATATGGAAGAAGATAGGATTCTATAAGGAGTTCACAAAGAATTACAGAAAGCAAGGGACAAATATTGGAATGAAAGACATATTAAAAGGAAGAGTTTCAAGGAGGGAGGCCTCGTCTTGGTGTATGACAGTAAATTTCTTCATCATCCAGGAAAATTCAAAATGCATTGGTTGGGACCATATGAAGTAAAGATTGTCACAGAGGGGGGAGTTGTAGAGTTGAAAGATTTAGGAGGTACAGAACTCAGAGGAATGATCAATGGGAGTCGACTGAAAGTGTATAGGGACAATCGACCTCTTAATACTTAGAAATTTACCATGTAGTAAGAAGATATGTATATAGTGTATTATAGTATAAGTAAGGGAGAAAAAATGAGAAAAACAAACAAAAAGAAGGAAAGACATAAAAAGTAAAAAGGGGATTAAAAAAAAAAACAGATCAGCGAACAAACAATATCCCCACAGTGGTGGATGTGGAAACAATACACACACTAGAGTACTAGTAGACCACATTGCATGTGGAAGAGGAGTAGTAACCCACACATGAGCCCGATTATCCAAAAGAGGATGTCGAATGGATAGAATATGATGCATCCAAGGGAAAAGGGCCACAAGAAGAAGAAATAGCCATGGGTTTCACGCACCAGGGGCTAGAGCCAGAACCAAAGAAGGAAATGGAACAAGAGGTCGTATCATGGGGGGTATCATTCCCACAAGTGAAAAATAAGGTGAGATAATAAAGCAGTGCACATGGTGTATAATGCACACAGGAAGAACTATGTATAGTGATGTCAAAAATTCCCAAGGGAGTGAAGACCGAAGATAACATGGTAGGAGGAGTCGATAGCCTTAAATACTTTGACGATGATGTCTCTAGCGCCATACAATACCCAAATTTAGCAGCACAAAGATATCTAGAGAGAACAGGAGAAGGCCCATCAGGCGCACCATTGTTGGAGCCTGCACAGTGTATCTTGGGACTGTACAACACCGGCATCATGAACTTACTACACATACCGCACTTTGGGCACGGGTAACATGTAAACGAAAGTGTCAAACAATTGTTGGAGAGGGTGCATGGAGGCATATTGTATATGGATAGGCTAGTGCCTATCAATATCGACCTCATCGCAGTGATTACAGGGCTACCCATAAATGGGGAGAAGCCAGAACAATACCTAGAAGACAAAATGAAGGAGAAAACCATCTCATATGAGATCAAAGCAAAGTATGGCGCATAGAGGGGTAACAGAGGTATCAAGATCAACAACATCAATGATCTTGTGACATGGTTTGCAACAATATTTCTCGGTTGCAAATTAATGTGCAAGTGCCAAAAATAATAAGTGCTCACAGGAGTAGTAGCAGTTGCGGCACAATGCGCAAAGGGGAGCTCGATGAGTTGGGGCCCGTATCTATTGAACTTGTTCCTTTAATATTGCAAGAATGCATAAGACTGGGGCTCTGAGTTCCACTATTAGTGGTTACTCATCCTCATTGCACTTATAGGGTGGCGTGAACCCACATACACTTTTTTCCTACCAGGGATGGGAAAATGTGGTGCAGCACGCTACACATCGATGCGAATCATAGTAGATCCCAAGACAAAGAAAGACAACAATGACATTTTTTCTCTGTACTTAACAGAGATCTAGAAAAACTTGGCGAATGCATGGAGGATATCCCTAGAAATTGTCCAGGAGTTTGGACAGGTAGCAAATTTCCAGACATCATGCCTATAAATATTGACCTCATCGTAGCGATTACAGGGCTACCCATAAATGGGGAGAAGCCAGAACAATACCTAGAAGACAAAACGAAGGAGAAATCCATCTCATATGAGATCAAAGCAAAGTATGGCGCATAAAGGGGTAACAGAGGTATCAGAATCAACAACATCAATGATCTTGTGACATGGTTTGCAACAATATTTCTCGGTTGAAAATTAATGTGCAAGTGCCAAAAATAATAAGTGTCTGCAGGAGTAGTAGCAGTTGCGGCACAATGCGAAAAGGGGAGCTCGATGAGTTGGGGCCCGTATCTACTAAACTCATTCCTTTAATATTGCAAGAATGCATAAGACTGGGCCTCTGAGTTCCACTATTAGTGGTTACTCATCCTCATTTCACTTATGGTGTGGCGTGAACCCACATACACTTTTGTCCTACCAGGGATGGGAAAATGTGGTGCAGCACGCTACACATTGTTGTGAATCATAGTAGATCCCAAGACAAAGAAAGACAACAATGACATTTTTTCTCTGTACTTAACATAGATCTAGAAAAACTTGGTGAATGCATGGAGGATATCCCTAGAAACTATCCAGGAGTTTGGACAGGTAGCGAATTTCCAGACATCATGCCTATCAATATTGACCTCATCGCAACGATTACAGGGCTACCCATAAATGGGGAGAAGCCAGAACAATACCTATAAGACAAAATGAAGGAGAAAGCCATCTCATATGAGATCAAAGCAAAGTATGGCGTATAGAGGGGTAACAGAGGCATCAGGACCAACAACATCAATGATCTTGTGACATGGTTTGCAACAATATTTCTCGGTTGAAAATTAATGTGCAAGTGCCAAAAATAATAAGTGTCTGCAGGAGTAGTAGCAGTTGCGGCACAATGCGAAAAGGGGAGCTCGATGAGTTGGGGCCCGTATCTACTAAACTCATTCCTTTAATATTGCAAGAATGCATAAGACTGGGCCTCTGAGTTCCACTATTAGTGGTTACTCATCCTCATTTCACTTATGGTGTGGCGTGAACCCACATACACTTTTGTCCTACCAGGGATGGGAAAATGTGGTGCAGCACGCTACACATTGTTGTGAATCATAGTAGATCCCAAGACAAAGAAAGACAACAATGACATTTTTTCTCTGTACTTAACATAGATCTAGAAAAACTTGGTGAATGCATGGAGGATATCCCTAGAAACTATCCAGGAGTTTGGACAGGTAGCGAATTTCCAGACATCATGCCTATCAATATTGACCTCATCGCAACGATTACAGGGCTACCCATAAATGGGGAGAAGCCAGAACAATACCTATAAGACAAAATGAAGGAGAAAGCCATCTCATATGAGATCAAAGCAAAGTATGGCGTATAGAGGGGTAACAGAGGCATCAGGACCAACAACATCAATGATCTTGTGACATGGTTTGCAACAATATTTCTCGGTTGAAAATTAATGTGCAAGTGCCAAAAATAATAAGTGCCCGCAGGAGTAGTAGCAGTTGCGACACAATGCGCAAAGGGGAGCTTGATGAGTTGGGGGCCGTATCTACTAAACTCGTTCCTTTAATATTGCAAGAATGCATAAGACTGGGGCTCTGAGTTCCATTATTAGTGGTTACTCATCCTCATTGCACTTATGGGGTGGAGTGAACCCACATACACTTTTTTCCTACCAGGGATGGGAAAATGTGGTGCAGCACGCTACACATCGTTGTGAATCATAGTAGATCCCAAGACAAAGAAAGACAGCAATGACACTTTTTCTCTGCACTTAACATAGATCTAGAAAAACTTGGCGAATGCATGGAGGATAACCCTAGAAACTGTCTAGGAGTTTGGACAGGTAGCGAATTTCCAGACATCATGCCATAGCATGTGGATGTAGGCAAAGAAGGATCCCGCCAAGGAGTGGTTGCAGCTGAATTATTTCATGACAATGAATAACATCCACATGGAGGTCCAAGAGTGGCCTGAGAAGTGGAAAGTTATAGATATTACAAGAGCAATGCCAACAATACAAATCCAGACATAGTGAAGCACAGTCCCCGCGCAGAAGATAGGCGAGAATGGGGATAGCCAGAAAAAGAAGAAAACCATATGTATAGTGGGGGAAAGCATCCCAATTTGAAATAAATCAGGACACAAAATAAGTCACAATGTGGTCCTACTCAAGGTCCATCAGGCATAGAGAAGGCACCAAGAGTATTGACAGGACATGTGAGCACAGAAGAAGTGCAAATGGAGGCACAAGAGGTAGCCATGGAAGAATAAGTTGGGCAAGATACAGGCATGGATACACAGATACCATAGGTATCTGAGCCATCAGATGCTCAAATAAAAAGGCCAAGGGAGAAAGCAAGTGGCGCCAGGAAGAAGGAAAAGGCCCACAAAAAACCAATGGAAACATCATTGATAGCATATGATGTGAAGTTGATAGAAATGACAGTGGAAGATAGATTGTCGCAGGTATGGGAAAATGCAGAGAATCATCGAGCTTCAATTCTAGAGAAAGTACAAGAGGTAAAAACTGCGCTGGAGCAGTTGAGGATCAGGGCGGAGCAGAAATAGAAGGAGAAGCTAGTGCCCACTAGAGAAGAAGCACTTACTGGAGAGACAATTCACATCATAGCATAGGGAAGTGTTAATTTCACCATAACACCAGAGATGTTGTTCATCGATGAGTAGACAGTACAGAGGCCCCTGAAAGACATTGAGAGGTTGGACTTGGTGTTTCCCAAGATTCCAACTAAAGCATTGTATAAATTACAAGTGAGTGTTGCGCAAAAGATTCAGTCTAGAGAAAGTTCGGATGCGACGAAATTACAATTGTTGCAGGAAGACAACACCTCAATAAAGGAGGCACTTATCTAGTAAGGGAAAAAGATAAAACTAGCACAAAAAAAAGTCGAGGAGATGGAGAAACAGAGATGGAGAAACAGATAAGTGTATTTCAAGCCATCCCCAACAGCGCAGAATCAGAAGAAGCATCTTCTGAAGAGAAGATGAGGAAAATAGCACAGGCCTTGGTGCAATATAAAGATAAAATCTAGGAACTGGAGGAGCACATTGTAATATCCCTCGATCGAACCCAATTGTAAATATAATATGAATGTACTTAAGTTGGTGAGCTACTTTGACCTCATTTGGTAATGCACATCATGTGGCATAGTGCACACGTGAACTGCGTAGTAAAATTATGTAATATGCACATTCTGGGATATCGCATGCAGTAACTAAGGTGTGCACAGTATGGAGGACAATGAGCCTCATGTATATGATATGTTTTATAGGCTGGTGAGCCGGCTATTATAAGATGGGATGCTTATGTTTTGGTATTAGGCCGAAATGCCTAGATGTCAAGGGCCAATGCGCCTACTTTGTACATGACTCATGATTAATATAAAATACATCACTATGCACAGACTGACCACGATAAAAGAGATGGGGGACTGAACTTCACCAGTTAGGGAAAGGGAGGGCCAAAAGTCAAGGTAATATTATATTAATATTTCCTAAAACATAAAGTATGGATAATTATTTTATCCCAAGTTCTAAATTTGGGGACAAGTGGACCAAATTAACTTCCGATATGACAAGTGTCAAGTTGGGGACATGAATTCATATCGTAGGGGAACTTAGATCATTAGGAGACTTCTCAAGGGTACCTTACCAACAACTCGATGGCCATTATTCGCACAATGACTTCCATGAAGAGTTCACAATGATTCTCCTCCACACTCAGTTATCCAGTCAATGATTCCATGACCATTTCACTCATGCATTATGTTATCCTTGAGACAACCATTTCACCATTCCAGAGTCTGTTTCCATAGCCCTTTTGGTTGGTGTACCTGGTTAGCTTGGAGCGGGATTGAAGAAGAAGGTTCTCAGGCCCGTGAGAAATTCTCTAAGTGAGAGAATTGTTGGGGATTGATTCCTAAAGGTGCTAGACTACAGCTACAACACTCTGAGACTTCCATTTCGGCCTGTTGTTGAAGCCCTGGAAGGGAAGTGGGGTAGCCAAGGGACTACTGAGTAGAGAAGGGGCACACTTCCTTGGGTAGGATAGGCATGTGGGGAATGAGAGGCTATAGGCTGTTAGTTGAGTGAGCACTTGAGATGAAGTCTTTCATGTTGTCCATGAGCCTTAGCCTGGATAGGAACCCTTTACGCTGGGTGGAGTTCAGTCCCAACTCGGGGGTGACTCACTGTTGAAAGTGATGAATAGTGTAGTCTATGGATGGGAGGTTCGTGGACGGTCTGTACGTAGTTGGTGACAATATTTCCAATATAAGTACCAGTTGTATGATAAAAATGATATGTTGCTTGTTATTTACATGCCTATGTTACGGTTTATATTATATGTGATTATAATTTCCTGTATGTTTATGGGTACTTCTCTATAAATGATGCATATCTGTAGTTATTTTTATTTCAGTATAAAAGTCGTATGTTACAGAAAGTAATTGTTTGTTTATGTTTATATGTAAAACTTCCATGAGCGTGTTGTATGTATATGTCTTAGTTGCATGCAATTTAAAGAGTAAATTTATGTGGCATTTCTCAGTTGACTACTGGGTATGCTATTGTATGTTCTGCAGTATGGGAACGAAAGCATTCCCTAGAGTAGAATGGCCCAGCCTAAAGGCTAGGAATGTTACCAACTGGTGTTAGAGCATGAGTGGTTTCTCTAGAGTGGCACACCCCAGCCTGAGGTTGGTCGGGGGAACGTTACAGAATGGTATCAAAGCATGAGTGGTTTCTCTGGAGTGGCGCACATCGGCCTGCGTTTGGCTGGGGGAACATTACAGAATGGTATCAGATATTTAGCTCAAAACTGAGCTTGGATGGGACAAAGGGGTTTAGTCGAAGTGAATATTCATAGAAGAGTAACTTTGAGGTGACCTTAAAAAAAAAAAAAAAAAAAAAATTGGAGTCACGAAGTGTCCATGGAAAACGTTGGTGTGCCAGTGTGCACAGTAAATTGTGGCATCGCGCAAAAGATTATTATGTTTATATGCACGCGCTGAATTTATCATGGTGCGGTGAGCACACACATAGTAATGTGCATATGGGGTGCACAAGTATTTCTTAATGCATAGGAGTTTGGTTGGTACGGGCATAAGTATGAGTATAAGTTGTTTCGCAATGGTGTATTCAGTAGTGTGCGCAGATATTTGGGCGTTGTGGAATATGTTGAACTTGACATGGTGCATGCATAGGATGAAATGCATGTGGAATATCGGTGCGTGGTACAAAAACTATGTGCAATGGATATTGGCGCACAACGCAAGAGTAGTGTGCGTAAGTAGTCGGTGCGACGAAGAAGAAATGCACAGTAGATTTAGATGCGTGGAAAATCATTTTACCTTGTGATATTGCTATGCATGATAAATATAAATGAACAGGTCAAGTTTAATGTGCGTGAAGTCGCTTGGAAGGAGATGAGTCTGATTTTAAATTGCATAATAATAAAAGAAAAATAAATACATAACCGCATCGAAGCATTAATTAAAAAGAATTCTGAGTTTTAATTTCCTCCGATTTAGACAGATGAAAATAAAAATATAAGTTTACAAGAAAAAATTATTATAAAAGAAAACAAGATTCATAACATCACCATATAGGAATTGTAATAAAATAGTCTAAAATCTGTTTCTGTATTTATATAATTGTATTAATCACAAAAATACAAAAGGGTGATGACAACAATTAGCATGTTGTAACAAGGGTCGTTTGAAGAACATGCCTATCATCTATGGTACTCTTTAACTCCACTATTGGCTGTTCAAAATTTGTTGAGACATGCTTATCTTAGTTGAAGACTTACTTCAGCTTCGTGATCTCCACCTTTAAGGAAGAATATAACTAGACCAGTTGATTCTCTCCAACACTTGTGGCTGCTTCAGTCGTAGATTCCTCCTTCTTATGACACTTACTCCTTTTCTTCTTAGCAGCTGGCCTGTGTATGACTAAATATTTTATAGTGGGATTCAGCTTGACTTCCAACCGTGAGTCTGTATCCGGCTCTGTGTGGAACTTAGTTTCTAGAATGTGCGCAAGGACCCTTTCCTCCTTATCGCAGGAAAGCCTAGCATGTTGCTTGAATAACCAGTCTCACTCGATTTATCCTTTTCCATGTATCTCAGGTTGTGGATACCAAAAGGTTTCTTTATAGAGAGAAGAAAGTCGAGCAGTTGGGGATTACCTTGGTTATGGATACGCAAATATATTCATACTTGAGGAGTGGTAATTATAGAATTCCATTTATGAAGCATAGACGGATTACGTACAAGAGAATTAGGTTGCCATGCTCGGCCAATCCATTTCGAATGATTATCTTTTGAGTTCATTACATGGTGGTGTTCAGTTGATGTCACATGGTTGTGAAGTACCGAATGAGTGAAGTAGGGTGATCTAACAAGCCATCACCCACTCCACAAGTGGTGGATTTGACATGTTGAGACACGTGATACCGCGTCTTGGCGAAAGTGGTTTCGGCAAACCACCTTCTTAGACAAGTGTATCTCGGAAGGCACTGCGTGTCTGCGTTTTCAAGACTTGGGTATTATCTAGAATTGTCATGGTGATAACACAAGGAAACTAGAGTGATAATGTTGATGTGTATGTTGAATATAAATGGTGCATATTCTCATGAATTGTTGAATTGTTAGCTTGATTAGTTTCGATGGCAGCATGTTTTGCAGAATTAACAACAACTCAATCAGGTCAGACCAGTGCAGAGTGTGTAGGAATGGAAGAGGAACAAGGTAATTATAGTCAGCAAGAGGAGAGAAGAGGAGTGGATGTCCATTTTGGCATGGAAGGAATGAACTCCAATGGACATGGAGAAGAAAGGAATGAAGATATGAATATGGCTGAGACCATTAAGAATTTTTAGAAGGATGTCCAAATCCATAAAGCTGATAATGAAAGGCTTATGACATCCGAAGAGCAACAGGATGACTTCAACATGAAGTTATTGGAGGGTTTGAACAAAATAGAAAAGAAATTGGTTAAGGAGAGTGGCTTAATTGAATCTGGGAATCACAAACCTTCAGAGGAGAAAAGAAAAGTAAAAAGTGCTAGTAGACATCACCATCATTCCGAAAGGAATTCCAATAAGAGAGAAAGAAACATCTCGAGTCTATCCCATGTCAGAAGGTATAAGAGATCTAGGGTGGATGAGTTGCGAGGAGAAATGAACAAAATCAAACCTCCTACATTTGATGGTGAGCACAAGAAGGATGAAGATGCAGAAACATGGTTGTTAGGCATGAGGAAGTATTTCCAATTGCATAATTATTCTTCTCATGCAGAAGGTAGAATCTCTATCTATCAATTCAAAGGAAAGGCCTCCATGTGGTGGGATCAACTTGTTCAAGTACATCACATTGTAGAGAAAAGTGTTACTTGGAGGGAATTCAAGAAGTATTTTGAGAAGAAGTACTTGACTAAGAGATACTATGACAAGAAAATGAAAGATTTCTTTGAACTTAAGCTTGGTAGTATGACCATAGATGAATATGAGAGAAGGTTTCTGGAACTGTTGAAATATGTCTCTTTCATCAAGGATGAGATAGTCAAGATTCAAAGGTATTTAAGTGGATTGCCATCATTCATCAGTGACAATATACAGTATGATGATCCCAAGACATTAGAAGAGACCATAAGGAGAGATAAATTCCTATATGATCAGTAGAAAGTAAGTCCATATTTCCAAAGGGCTTGGGAAGACAATAAGAAATTCAAGGTGGATCAAAGGAAGAAGGGATCTAAGCCACCATTATTCAGAAATAATCCGCAAGGATAAAAAATGCATAAATAACCCAGAGAAATTGACATAAGGAGTCAAGGGCCAAGATAGCCACCTATGCAATGTTGGGGTTGTAAAGGGGATCATAGGTTCAGAGATTTTCCTCATAGAGGTGAAAAACGTAGGGTTGTTCACAATGTAGAGCGAGATGAAACAGTGGAGGACATGGGCAGATATGTGCCAAGGATTTATGCAGCCCTGGAAAATAAGAAAGAAGAGTATCAGTCCCACATGATTGAAGTGGAAGGTATGATAAACAACCAAACCCTTGTTATTTTAATTGATTCAAGATCTATTCATAGTTATATAGACCCTAATATGGTGGAAAGTTTTCAATTGCCAAGAAGCAAGCATGGGAAATCCTGGTTGGTACAACTAGCTACAGGAGTCAGAAGAAAGGTTAATGAGATGCTTAATTCATTGCTCATAGACATTAATGGACTGAACACCAAAGCAGATTTAAACATCTTGCTTTTAGGTTCTTATGACTGTCTAATTGGGATGGATTGGTTGGACCAACATAACACTCTCTTAGATTGTCACAACAAAGCATTTACTTGCCTGGATGAGGAAGGGAAACCAAGGTACAGGGAATCCCTAGGGAAATAACCATTAGAGAAATTTCAGCATTGCAGCTGAAGAAGTGTTACAGAAAAGGATTTCAAATAATTGCAGCTCATTTGGCAGAGACACCTAGAGATAAGGTGCCAAAATTGGAGGATTATGCAGTCCTGGAAGATTTTGAAGATGTGTTCAAGGAGGTACCCGGACTACCACCAAGGAGTGACATTGATTTCTCTATAAATTTGATTCCTGGAGTAGCGTCAGTACACCAGAATTAAAGGAGTTACAAATGCATCTTGAAGAACTTCTGAAGAAGGGGTATATACGCCCAAGTGTGTCACCTTGGGGTGCCCCATTCTTGTTTGTGAGAAAAAATATGGAACACTAAGGTTGTGCATTGACTTTAGACAGTTGAATAAGGTGACTATTAAGAACAAGTATCCTCTACCAAGGATTGATGACCTCTTTGATCAATTGAAGGATGAAAACATATTTTCAAAGATAGATCTCAGATCAGGATACCATCAAGTAAGAATTAAAGAAGAATATATTAGCAAGACTTCCTTCAGGACAAGGTATGGTCAATATGAGTTCACAGTGGTACCATTTGGGTTTTCAAATGCACCAGTTGTTTTCATGTGCTTGATGAATGGTGTTTT
This sequence comes from Picea sitchensis, assembly GCA_010110895.2. NCBI lineage: Eukaryota > Viridiplantae > Streptophyta > Pinopsida > Pinales > Pinaceae > Picea > Picea sitchensis. Next base: position 140,744 of record SNQJ01S0025276.1, read on the forward strand.
CTGAGAGTATTTGGACAAGTTTGTCATTGTTTTTTTGGATGACATTCTTATATATTCCAAGTCAGAGGAAGAGCATGAACATCATTTGAGGATGGCATTTCAAGTATTAAGGGAATGTCAGTTATATGCCAAATTGAACAAGTGCTCATTTTATCATAAATATATTCATTATTTGGGGCATATCATTTCAAAGGATGGGATAGCAATGGATCCATTAGATAATGGTCATCACCGAAGAATGTGACAGAGGTTAGATCATTCATGGGTCTTGCGGGTTACTATAGAAGATTTATTGAAGGATTCTCAAATATTTCACATTCAATCACTTCTTTACAAAGAAAGGGAGTGAAGTTTCAATGGGCACTAGATTGTGAGAAAAGTTTCCAATACTTGAAACAATTATTGACAAGTGCTCCAATATTAAGGATCACAGGCCCAGAAGAAGACTTCATCGTATGCACCAATGCATGTAATGAAGGACTTGGTGGAGTCCTCAGTCAAAATAGGTTTGTCATATGTTACAAATCAAGGAAGTTGAAGGATCATGAAAGAAACTATGCCACTCACGATTTGGAGTTGGCATCCATAGTGCATGCCTTGAGGAAATGGAGACACTACCTCATGGGAAAGAGGTTTGAACTAAGAACATACCACAATGGTCTAAAATATTTATTTGATCAGCCAAATCTAAATGCTAGACAAAGAACACGGTTAGGATTCCTAAGTGAATATGACTTTGATATAAAGTATATCAAGGGGAAAGAGAATAAAGTGGTTGATGCACTCAGCAGGAAGGTGCATGAGTTGCATGCTATAGCCATTAGCATGTACCAAATTGATATTAAAATCAAAATTCTTGAGGCTACAAATGTCGATCTGCAATACAAAGAATTGGTAGCAATGCTACAGTAGGGTAAGATTCTTCAGAAGGTGGATAATTATAAGTTGGGGTTAGATAGAAAATTTTTGTGCCATAATAGGATTTTTGTTCCAAATGTCCAAGACCTGAAACATATGATTTTTCATGAAATGCATAATGTTCCTTATGAAAGACACCCTGGATATTAGAAAACCATGGCAATGATCAAGAGATATTACTTTTGGCTAGGTATGAAGAAATAGATCATCGAGTACATCGCTAGATGTATGGAATGCCAAAAAATGAAAGCTGAGAATAGGCACCCAGCGGGGTTGTTGCAACCTTTAACCATTCCTTAATGGAAGTGGGAAGTGGTGACAATGGATTTTATTACAGGATTTCCTAGAACAGGAAAGTTGCATGATTCGATCATGGTGGTGGTGGACAAGATCACGAAAGATGCCCATTTTATTCCACTGAAAACCACGCACAAGGCAACTGAAGTTGTTGATATTTTCATGAAGGAAGTGACATGATTGCACGGGATTCCTAAAATAATTGTATCCGACAAAGACTTGAAATTCACCTCGAATTTATGGAAAGGGTTGTTCAAAGGATTCGGAATGAATCTGAACTTTAGTACAAATTATCATCCTGAGTCTGATGCACAGTTAGAAAGGGTGAACAGGGTGATAGAAGATATATTGAGAATGTATGTGATGGACAAACCATCGAAATGGGAAGACTACCTACACTTGGTAGAATTTGCGTACAACAATGGGTATCAGGCATCATTGAATATGAGCCCATTTGAAGCACTTTATGGTAGAAAGTGAAATACTCCAGTGAGTTTGGATAATCCAGCTTATAGGACAGTAGTTGGGCCAGAGTTTCTCAGGGATATGGAGGACCACGTGAAAAAAATTAAGAATAATTTAAAAGTTTCCCAAGACAAACAGAAAAGCTATGCTGATAAGAACAGAAACCACAGAGAATTCAAAGTGGGTGATCATGTTTTCCTGAAAGTGAAAACTAACAGGAGTTTCCTGAATTTGGGAAGTTGTGCCAAGTTGGTAGCTAGATTTTGTGGGCCTTTTGAAATCCTAGAGAGGATTGGTCTAGTTGCTTATATGATTGCATTGCCTGCATCTATGTTTGTTCATAATGTCTTCCATGTATCATTGCTAAAGAAATATATACATGATGCTAATCATGTTATTGATTGGAATGTGATTCAGTTGGAGCAAGAAGGCGCTTTTCAAGTGCATCTGGTGCACATTTTGGACCGGAAAGTCAAGCAGCTCTGGAACCGAGCCATAGGGCTTGTAAAGGTTCAATGGACCTGGTACAATCCTAAGGATGCTACTTGGGAGAATGAATATGCAATGCGAACAGAATACCCTCATGTTTTTGAAGATTTTTGAAAATTTTATTATATATGGGCGTATGATGCACTAAGGACAGTACATAAATAAGGGGAGGGAATTGTAATATTCCTCATCCAAACCCAATTGTAAATACAATATGAATGTACTTAAGTTGTTGAGCTTCTTTCACCTCATTTGGTAATGCACGTCATGTGGCATAGCGTGTGCATGAACTATGCAGTAAAATGATGTAATATTCACATTCCAGGATACCGCGCGCAATAACTAAGGTGCGTGCAGTATGGAGGACAACGAGGCTCATGTATATGATATGTGTTATAGGCTGGTAAGTTGGGATGCTTATGTTTTGGTATTAGGCCGAAACGCCTAGATGTCAAGGGCCAATGCGCCTACTTTGTACATGACTCATGATTAATATAAAATACATCGTTGCACGCATACCGACCATGATAAAAGATATGGGGGGATGAGCTTCACCAATTAGGGAAAGGGAGGGCCAAAAGTCAAGGGAATATTATATTAATATTTCCTAAAACATAAAGTATGGATAATTATTTTATCCTAAGTTCTAAAGTTGGGGACAAGTGGACCAAAGTAACTTTCGATATGATGTAGGGGCCGAATAGATTTAATGTCAAATAATTACATAAATTGTAACAGTATTGATTTCAGGAAATTCACTAATTTCTTTTAATTGAGCAAAACAGTAAAATTCAAATATTCCTTATTTTGAGCACATTCGCATATAAATTTATCAACAAATAATAAAATTTTATAGCAAATAAAACAAATACACAATTTAAATTACCTGGGTCTGATGCTAATTCGCCTTGCTGCCTGATGCACTGACCAACACTGCCCAAACCTACTATCCTCCCTGCCAACTAGGACAACTACCTAGCTCCACGATATCATATGGATATCCTGGCCCCCGTGCCCAAAACCTCCAGCAAATCGATGCCTGTACTGATCCAATCCGACTCCAAAACTCAACTCCCTCCTCTGCAAATCTAGGAGAGCCACATCCAACCTCAATCCCCCAGAATATCCCGTCGAATGATAATGCCTTCATAAACCTCCTCCCCCTCCATATCCTTCCTTCACCACCTCATGCATTTACATCCTTACCTACTCCTAGTTAATGCCCCTTTTCCTTTCCTTTATTATTTTATCCTCTCGTAATTAATATGTTATCCCTTTCCGTGTACGTAACCTTTTTAATTTAAACAATATAACTTATTA
>SNQJ01S0025276.1:144242-159188 GCA_010110895.2 Picea sitchensis
ATAGGATTAAACCGCGACATCTAAATAATTATCCCCAACTGTCAGCCACGTTTCGGTGTTCACCAGCACTATGTACCTTTCGACGTTAGTGTTCTTCTTAAGACGCTTCGCTTGGTGGGTGGTCTTGGGTATGACAATTAAAGTATTTATATGTGAAATTATTTGTAAAAGTCACATCGTGTGGTGCGTTGGCAGGGCGGACTTTGTAAAGAGTTGGCCGGTGGGGAGGTATGGGGTTCGATCCTCGCGAACTCCATAAATTTTAATTTAATTAATTAATCATAATTACTTTTAATTAATTAATATGCTTAGTTTTAATTTGTTGTGTATATTATATCATTATTATTGTTTTTTTTTAAGGCGCATACATGGTGTGTTGGTGTTTGGTTGTTCCTTAAGGCTTAGGTAGTGGGTGGTGGTCATGGGTTCAAAACCCATAGACTCCATATCACCCCCCTTTTTTTTTGTAATATATTTTTTTTGTAATATATTTTTGTTTATATCGCCAGTTTAAATTAATTAATTTAAATTTTAAATCCCTAATTCGAAATAAAACCTGATTTATTTAATTTACCTACTATAGTAATTGTTTATTATAAATATATATATTTATATTTATATATTTTTAAATAATAAATAACCATAAACTAAAATTATAAAAATAACATAATAAAAAATAAATAAATAAATAAAATAAAACATTTACATTATGACTAAAATAAAATAAGAAAAATAATTAAAAAAAAACTTAGAGTCGGGCAGTGGGTCCTCGCATGAGGCCCACGTGCCCCCTTCTCCTCGTTCTTATCCCTTAAACCTAAAACCCTACACGTACTCTCCCAGGCTCTCTCTACCAAACCCTACACAAACATTCAACTAAGCTCTATTGCCTCTTCACTCTGCTCTTTCCCTCTCGGCAGGCTTGGCTTGCGTGTGGCTCTATTGTTGCTGCGTTTGTGAAATGCTGGAGTGAGGGTTTTGGTTGCAGCAGGGCCACCATTAATTTCTCTACAAAAGGGCTCTATTTTCTGGGATCAGTTTGCTGGTTTCTGTTCAAAATGCAGACTTTAGCCACAGTTTCGTTGTTTTTGGCAGCCTTGAGCCCAGTTTTATTTATCTATTTTGGGTTTGGTTTAGTTAGTCGTTGGTTTAACTGTGTAAATTTCATTTTATTTGAGAAAGGCATAGGGTTTGGCTATGTTCTGTCGACTGCGTTCTGGCTTCTAATATTTCTATTGTGTTCTGGGTTATGATATTTCTGCGTAGGGTTTGTCTATTTGGTGTGCATGTTAAACATGCGTGAGTTGTTCACACATTACACTGCTCTGTTGTTGTTGGCAGGTTGTAATTATTGGCGTCTGCATAGAGCCAAAGGTTGTAATAATTGGCCTCTGCATAGAGCCAAAGACCACACCTAACGGGCTTAGTATTAGAGTTGGGATTTGTATGGTTTATGTGTGGATGCGCTCGAAATTTGGGTTCGAGGTTTGGCATATGTGAATGCTTAGATTAGGACTTAGGTCACCTGTGTGGACACACCACCTTTTAAAAAGAAATGCATCTTCTTGTTTATTCTGTTGATTATCTCATTTCCCTTCTTGTTTTGATTGCATTGCGGACGAAGAAGGATTTGTTGGCCTTCATTTGATTCCCCACTTCGCTTAAGAGAGTTTTAGTTTTCCGACGTAAATTAGAATCATAGCTAGAGCGATTAGCCCCTTACGGAACTCTACGTGCTTTGGTTTTAATGGAAGCGAGGGCTATTCACTTCATGAACAGTTGTTTGTAATCGAATGGATGATTTTCCTTCAATTTGCATTGGAAGAAGAGGAATCGAAGTGTGGGGAATAAATTGAATGTTGAGGATTATTAATTGTTGTAATGGCCGGATTTTTGCATGCTATGTTGGCGGTAGTTATGTGCGTGGCTGCTTACTGCGAATTATCGGAGGGGTTGAAGATGCCTTTCCGGCCAAAAGATGTTTTACCGATGTTGCCGTGTCAGGTGTCTTGGCCAGTGTTGAATACAATTCACAGCGCGGCTGATTTGCTACCTCTTTTTGTGGGATCTGTCTCGCAGGAAGAAATTGTTCAGTGGAACGGCTCGTGATTTATTGGCAACGAGGCTTGGATGGAATTTACGAACAAATAAGGGCACGAGTTAGGAGGAGGCGTGCTATATATTAAGGTCTGGAATTTATACTTTCTACTACTTTTATATCAAATATGTTTTTAAAGCTACGAAAATCTTTTTTTTTTCTTTAAACAAAAGTATTAGTAATAAAAAAATGTACAAAGCCCTTGCCCATACCCGCTGGGTGGATTATCTTGGGCTCATACGATTCCATACCGCCCTACCTATGTTCATATGAGTCCATACCCACCCGTATGTGCTAAAAGGTCCAGTTTGTTTTAAAAAGTAAATTTAAATTACCTAAACTGACAAGATTTGATGTTTTCTTAGAATTCGGGGAAGGACTATGTCATTTACAAGAATTTCCTTCCCATGCCACAGTGGGTTTTGTATGTGCTTACCCAAAAATACAAAAATTCCCAAAACTCCAAATGACAACAAAGCTCAAAATTGAGGGAATTACCCTCCTCAATTACTAGTTTAGTGTAGTTGGGGCTCACGTTGTATCCAACGAGTCAAACTGCAGGGTTGCCATCCGGGTCTTCCTCCTCATTGGTGCCATCGGTGCAGTTATTCTGCTGCCACCACAAGGGATCCATTTTCTTCTTTAGGCTTCCGTAGCCATTCCAGGAATCCTCTCCTTTAATTTGCAACAAATGTTTTTCTTCTTCTTTGTATTTTATATTAAAATTTATTTTCATGGATTGGGTTTTAAAATCATTACATAGAAATGGCTCTAGCCAAAATTCTTTATTTATATAGATCTTTAATATATTTCTTTTCATCTCCATACAATTAAAATTATTAAAAGTACACTTCTAATCATCTGATGCAGCTATAGTCTACAGGTTTTCAGAGTGCAGATCAACATAATGAAAGCAAAATAACATTAGAAGTAACACAACACAACTCTTTGTTTGTTTAATTGAAGCAAGTGTACTTAATACTTCCACTGTGTAGAATATTATGGGCATATTGTTTATATATAGCTCTGTGTAACTAACAAAGAGAATGTGTTTTTGGCTTGCAGGCTAGGTGGAGTTGGAGCTTGGAGTTGGGAACTTGGCCCATAGGCCCAGATTTCAAACCAAGACGCTCTGATACCATATGTAGGGGCCGAATAGATTTAACATCAAATAATTACATAAATTGTAACAGTATTGATTTCAGGAAATTCACTAATTTCTTTTAATTGAGAAAAATAGTAAAATTCAAATATTCCTTATTTTGAGCACATTCGCATATAAATTTATCAACAAATAATAAAATTTTATAGCAAATAAAACAAATACACAATTTAAATTACCTGGGTCTAATGCTAATTTGCCTTGCTACCTTGATGTTTCCTTCCTGCTGCCTGATGCACTAACCAACACTGCCCAAACCTACTATCCTCACTGCCAACTAGGACAACTACCTAGCTCCAGGACATCATATGGATATCCTGGCCCCCGTGCCCAAAACCTACAGCAAACCGGTGCCTGTACTAATCCAATCCGACTCCAAAACTCAACTCCCTCCTCTGCAAATCTAGGAGAGCCCCATCCAACTTCAATTCCCTAGAATATCCCATTGAATGATAATGCCCTTCGTAAACCTCCTCCCCCTCCATATCCTTCCTTCACCACCTCATGCATTTACTTCCTTACCTACTCCTAGTTAATGCCCCTTATCCTTTCCTTTATTATTTTATCCTCTCGTAATTAATATGTTATCCCTTTCCATGTACGTAACCTTTTTAATTTAAACAATATAACTTATTAATCTTTTAAATTTAATACTCATGTTATTAAATGTAATAGGTAGTTAATTAATTAATTAATTAATCAAAATTATAACCTTTAATTAATTAATAAATACTTAATTAATATCATTAGATCAATCTTTGTTTAGTTATTAACATGGTAGGCAAAATTAATTACCTAATAAATCTTTTACTTAATAATCCCTAAGTATATATTCTACTAGGGCTGTTACATATGACAAGTGTCAAGTTGGGGACATGCATTCATATGGTAGGGGAACTTAGCTCATTGGGAGACTTCTCACAGATACCTTACCAGCAGCTCAACGACCATTATTCACACAATGACTTCCACTAAGAGTTCAGAGTGATTCTCCTCCACACTCAGTTATCCAGTCAATGATTCCATGACCATTTCACTCATGCATTATGTTATCCTTGAGACATCCATTTAACCATTACAGAGATTGTTTCCATAGCCCTTTTGGTTGGTGTACCTGGTTAGCTTGGAGCGGGATTGAAGAAGTGGGTTGTCAGGCCCGTGAGCAATTCTTTGAGTGAGAGAATTGTTGGGGATTGATTCCTGAAGGTGCTAGATTGCAACTACAATGCTCTGAGACTTTCGGTCCGGCCTGTTGTTGAAGCCCTGGAAGGGAAGTGGGGCAGCCAAAAGACTGTTGAGCAGAGAAGGGGCACACTTCCTTGGGTGGGACAAGCATGTGGGGAATGCGAGGTTGTAGGATATTAGTTGAGTGAGCACCTAAGACGGAGTCTTTCCTATTGTCCATGAGCCTTAGCCTGGATAGGAACCCTTTACCCTGGGTGGAGTTTAGTCCCAGCTTAGGGGTGACTCACTATTGAGAGTGGTGAACAATGTAGTCTATGGCTAGGAGGTTTGTGGATGGTCTGTACGCAGTTGGTGACAATGTTTCCAATATAAGTACCAGTTGTATGATAAAAATGATATGATGTTTGTTATTTGCATGCCTATGTTACGGTTTATAATATATGTGATTATAATTTCCTGTATGTTTATGGTTAATTCTCTGTAAATACTGCATATATATAGTTACTTTTATTTCAGTATAAAATTCATATGTTACAGAAAGTAATTGTTTGTTTATGTTTATATGTAAAGCTTTCGCGAGCATGTTGTATGTATATGTCTTAGTTGCATGCAGTTTAAAGAGTAAATTTATGTGCCATTTCTTAGTTGACTATTGGGTATGCTATTATATGTTTTGCAGTATGGGAATGAAAGTGTTCCCTAGAGTAGCATGGCCTGGCCTGAAGGTTGGGACTGTTACCGGCTGGTGTCAAAGCATGAGTAGTTTCTCTGGAGTGGCGCACCCTGACCTGAGGTTGGTCGGGGGAACGTTACAGAATGGTATCAGAGCATGAGTGGCTTCTCTGGAGTGGCGCACCCTGGCCTGAGGTTGGTCAGGGGAACGTTACACACATAGTACCTACTACTCCTCCAACGTTTCAAGTACAAAAAGAACAAGACACAACAACAGCTACATAAAACATTGCACAGAACATACATAGAGTGGCAGAACTATTGGAAAAGAGTGGTCAGCTATGAACACAACTATTAGAGGATGGGAGCCTACAAGAGATGCAAGGAAAGGAAGATAAATTGGATGTAACAATGGAAAATGAAGATCAAGACTATTGTAGAAATGAAGAACCTTCAGGAAAAATAAAAAGAGGTGCAGGCATAGAAGATCGCATGGAAGGTTCTAGAAAAGGCAGAAAAATTGGTTGTGAAAATCAATGCAGTGAAAGTGTACCTCAAACCAATAGGCTTGGAGGGGGGAGATATATTATGACCACTAGTCACCGCGCAAGTGGTTGAGGCCATGTCAACAAGGAGAAGTCAAGATCAGGAGTAGTTCCAATGGATAGAAGATATGTATGAAGCATTGGCACAAGTAGTGACAGATACTATAGTTAGGTAGTGACTCAAGACAAGTCATGATGTCAGTTTTGGGGGCCTATTGGGCGCAAGCCCAGTTTGGGAGAAAATCATGACATAGGAGAAATACAACTGGAAGGAAAAATAGCACGTGCAAGATAGGCATGCATGCAGAAGAAGAAAGCATGAGAGGCACACATGCAAGAAGACCTAGCTATGATAAGGTTAGAGTTTTGGTAATAATATGTAATGGTTGGTAAGTCAAAAACATGTATAAGTAGGTACCTAGGAGGTCTATGTCAGGGTTCTATCCCAGGTTGTTGGAATGTTGTTCCTTTGTGGTTAGTCATTGTTACTATGTCGTTCGAAGACAGAATGATTGAAAATCATATCTATTTTGTAAGGTGTTGAGTTGAGGAGAGGAAATAGGGTAGATCTCGAGGGTTGTATCATAGGCTAAGGAGTCTTGTGTGATCTAGTCTGCCTCATTGTAGATCTTGACTCGTTGATGGAGAGTTGTAATGCACGTGGCATTGTATTTTTGGAAAAACCATAATAAAATAGCAAAGAAACCAAATATTTATGGGCATATCCCAGGAGGGGTGAACCACGATAGATCATGTGTTATTTGATTTAATGTTGTGTATTTCCTTTATTGTCAATTATTATATGTTAGATAATTGTGTGAATGACTATTTAGATTTGTTGTTTTTACATCCATTAATAAGAATGATAGGGTATTCAATATAAGTTGAATGTTAAAGTAAAAAATGAAGATCACAGAGTTTAATCCCATATCCCCACTCATTCCCAGGTTGTAAGCACTTGAGCGTTGCAGCCACCAATAGAACTATCTCAGGTGAGACTGCACAGTGCACTCTATGTACTATTTTGCCTTTTGGTTTACCAAAGGGGGCGATAGTTTTAAAGGGGTTTTGTTGGAAACCAAGTAGGTCATCCCAAGAAAGGTAGCAAGAGAAAAGTTAACCAATAGAAACTTAAACTAAAGAAAGACATTGTGACCTGCAAACTAAGTTAACAAAATTTGGTGGCATTTATTGAAGAAACCAACACAAGTCCGGATCTATAAAAATAAAAGAAAACATTTAAACTATGCAAGAATCGACAAGTAACTCCAAACATTTAAACTATGCAAGTAACTCCAAACATATAACCATATGTTCATAAGGAATCAACAACATAAAATGGAGTAGTGAGGGATCAAAGATAAGAAGAGTTGATTCAATCAAATCACTACCCATCATGTTAAATTTTACAGCGGTATGGTTCATCGGAAATGTAGACATGTAGGATTCCTCCAACCAATATTCAATTCCACCATAAAAATTATAATGAACACCATATGACTGTTGGAAGGAATTCAAAAGTGAGTGGCGTACATGACGAAACCCATAAATGAAATTTGTATGCAATGTACCTTGTGGGAGAGTCTCACTATGAGTGGCATCATTCATTCCAATGTTCAAAGTGAGACAATGAGAACCTGGCATAACCATTGGTTGAAATGAAAGTGCCTAATTGTCTACTCAAGTCTCCCTAGGCTCACATTTTACATAACCCACATGCCAAAACGAGAAATGATGTCTAGTTATTTGAGGGAAACATTGAGTGAAAGATGACTTTAATCCTTCTCCTATAACATCATTGAAATCTTGTGAGGAGTGTTGAAGTATTGAGATAAAATCAAAGGATGAGTGATGCATCTACCCTTAAGGATTAACATGTGATTCTTCAGCAGATTGAAAACCCATCATTTATTGAATTAGTTCAATGTTTCATGTGCCTTGCATGGTAATGGGTTGTTCGTTTGCTATGATTTATTCATGGGGATCCATAAACTCATTATGCTATGCATACCTCAAATTTTATGTGCATCGAGGTCATAAATTTTAGATTGTGTAGGATCATTGGATGATATGTTGATTCTCATATCCAATTCTGAAACAATAGAATAGTCATCGAAAATAGGGTTATCAAGATCAAATTGTGATTCGGCATATTTTGGAAATGGAAAAGGATTTAAAACTTTGTGCATCTTAGATGGAATATCATGAAGAATAATTCTTTGATCGATCAAATCTTGGAAAAATTGTAGTTATGATTTATCATTTAGTCTTCCATTGTAAAAAAATCATACGGATTGTACTGCATGATAAACAGGTGGGTGATCATGCGAGTGACTATGATCAAACAAAGTTGTATGAAGAGAATTAAGGTCTTCAGATTCTAAAAATGAAGGGATTTATTCAATAGGAGACTCATCACAGACCAAAGTATGTTCATGACTTTCTAAAGGGGAGATAGTAGATGGTTCACACTAAAGGGATAAGGGGTTTAATATTTCTGATAAGGATTCCCCCATAGATGTGATGAAGTGTTGGTTAGAGACCATGTACCCTGTATCCCTCGTGGTCATATATAAATATTGTAAATGAAATATGATTTGATTATCTATATCATACCCTTCAGGAGCAGAGACGAGATATGAAAACCAATCCAATATTTCTTGGTCTGCAGGTTTTTCATTTTCAGGAAATCTACAATAAATCAGCATGACTCTTAGAAAGAAATCATCCATAGATTTGTTTCCTAGCCTACATACTTTTGTGATTTCATTAAAGAGTTTGTGATAAACATAATCTTCATGAGTCGCAATAAATATTTCCATGATTTTTTTCCAACTATGAATCGATTTCCCTAGCAATATATTAATCTAGGCTTTAACTCTCTCTTCAAATGTGAGGATGAACAGTCGACATGTTTCATTGTCCCACACAATATTAATATTTTTTCCATTTATGTTAAATTGATTAAGATATGTGAATGCAGAGACATGCCCTTTACCATCGAACTTTAAGTTTGATAAGAGATTAAATGTCTCGACTAGGATGCCCCCAATGGGTATCAAAACATTTAAAGGGTCATCCAATACAAATATACAGAGAGGAGCCATGGGCTAGTTAAAATTTAATGAAATGAATCTGTTAGCCCTAGGAGTCACCTTTTGATTGCAAGGAAGGTAAGCCTAGTACCCATCAGATTATATGTGAAAGTATGAGTGTTTTTTGAAAGGTCGAATGGAAAAAATCGAAATGATAATATCCTAACTTAGAAACAAGGCTAACATGTACCAGAAAATAAGGCCTTGACTAAATTCAACCAATAGTTTGGGAGTAAATGTGGATAGAAAGAAGACTTGAATGAGAGGAATGTAAGGGCTACTGCAAACATCAGGTCCACAAGAGCCTAAGGAAGAAAGTTTCTTAAAACAAGATCTTCTTGAAATCAGAAACTAAGGAGCTAAATAAACACTATGACAATAAAATGATCAAACATCCATCATATCATTACCACAGTTATCCATATGAAGAATTAAAATATGAACATTTAGCATTAAAAGTAGATAGTCTAAAATAGAAGTCGATTTCACTTAGTCAAAAAGTCTTAAGTCTAGTACACACTAGATCACAGTCACTTTATCCAAAATATTACAGTTTAGGGAGCCTTTCTCAACCATCCAGACTTGCTAAAGCAATTGATCTATATATTTATAACAAGAAAGGGAGGCAACAACTAGAGGTAAGAGCTGGCCTCTTTTCCTTAAAAATCTCTAAACATTTATTTATTCTAACAACTAAGATAACAACCTATGTTATAAAGCAGGGAAGTGTTGGTGACTAATCCAATCATGCTTATAACTAATTTGATCCTCTTTTGTTGCTCAACTCCTATTTTGCCATGTGTCCCTTTGGAGCCTATAGTTGTCCTCTGAATGCCAACTTCTACTTCTGTCATTTACTCCATCGTTAACTTATGAAAAACTATTGGCTTAGGCTTCCTAGATCCTTGTTGTTTGCTGGCAACTCCCTTGGGTAGCAACTCTGTGTAGCACCCCCTAAAATTGAACAAGGAGAGAAGGTAGCGCCTGTAGGTAGTGCCCCTATGTTGCACCTATGTGTAAACCTGCTCCCTACTAAATATTACGTAGCGCCTGTGGGTAGCGCCTGTATGCCAATTCTATGCTTTGTCAAATATTACACAATGCCTTTACGCAGTGCCACTTACATTGTGTCTGCATACGGGTTTGGGTAGCTATGCCAAAATGCAACGTCTTTGACTCTTGAATGTGTGCAGAGAAATTTGTGTCCTTCCATGATGAAAAAACCATTTTACTTAGGTGCCTTTACCACTGAGTGAAGATAGCACTTAGCAAAAGTTCAAAATTCATATAGCTAAATGCCTAGAAGCCTGTATAGGTGGAAAAACTAGTATGTGCATATCAGTTAACCTTCCCAAAAAGGAACAATTCTAAAAAATGGGGTTTACCACTACCATCTACTTTGTCATTTTAACACTTATCCTAACACTCTTTCTGGTGGAAAGAGTATCTTCAATTGACTCAGTAGACTTCTTCTTCTTAGCACTAGTAGGATTTTTCAGTGTAGTTGTGCTCTCCTTAGCTGCTAGTTTGTCATCTTCAATGGCAGCCTCAACCAACACCTATAAATTCATTTGGGTTACCTCATTTTGGAAATACTTCAGTTCTGCCTTTAGCTTCCTATTCTGAGCCTGGAAGCCTCTGTTCTGACTGTAGAGGTTCTGGAGCTGACTATGAAGGGGTTGAACCCTTCTTGCTACAAATTTTTCCAATTCAAGGGTATCACTGTAGCCCTCCATAAGCTCTGTCATCTTGGCTCTCTCAGATATGGCTTCCCTTTTCAATTGAGACACTTATTTTCTTGATTCCTTAAGTTGTCTGATAAGTCTCTTAAAGGTCTGACCGCCAAGGGGGTTGGGGACATGTGTAGTCTCAGCAGGCTTCTTCTCGTCCTTCTCTTCCATCTGTACAGGAGTTTCCTTGCATGTTTCATCAGCCTTCTCAAAACCTTTTCCTTTATGCTTCTTCTCTTGCGCAACAACCTCTTCTTTATTCTTCATAGGTTTTTCACATTCTTTCATAGGGATTTCATCTTTCCTCTCCAAAGGTCTTTTGGTACCTTTACCCTTGATTTTCTGTACAGGGGTTTCTTGTTTTTCTTCTACAGATTTTTCAATGCCTTTCCCTTTCTTCTTATGCATAGGGGTTTCTGGTAAAGACTTCTCTTTGAAAACCCCCTTAGGAATTGATGACCTAGTGAAAGGTCTTTTACCCTTGATTTCAACTACTGGAGGAGGAGAGTGAAAGAGAATCTTCTTCCCTTTTTAATATGTCACCTTGGTAGAAGAAGGAACTTCTTCTAACCCTTGTGGAGATGGTGGTGAGAAATCTCTGTGTGGAGAAGGATAGACTTCATCCTCAGCTTCCCTTACCTGCTTGTTGATCTTTGAAACAGGGGCTCTACCCTTTCTCTTCTTATTGATCCCTACCTTAGTACTGGTAGGTGATGAAGGACCTGTGATCTTTGATTGGGGAGTAGTTTTTGGGTCCATCTTGAAGTGAGAAGTAACCAAAAAATGCTCCCAGGAAATCTCTTTCTTTCCCAACTCTTCAGAGACAAGCATCCTGATAAGTCCAGAGTGGAAAAGACTAGAATCCACATCCTTAGATTTGGCTTGCACCCTATATGGAATTTTACCTATAATTCTCAGCAGGTAATAAGGAACATTCATCTAAACCTTACCAGTAAAATGTAACAACAACCTTATGTGGTAATTATACAAGGTGTTAAATCTCCCTTCAGAACTAAAATATCTCTGTATGATTTTCAACATTTTGTCAAACTGGTCGATCAACTGATTCCTTGGCATACTCTTAGATAACTCATTGGCTTGGTATTCAAGACCGAAGAGATATTTAATGAAGGGTGAACTTAATACCATGGCCTTGAACCAATTTTCACCTGAAATGGGGATCCTTGTTGCAGCTGAGATGGAGGCTTTAGTTACCTCAAATTCCAAATCTCCAACTCTGGTTTTCTTGCCATCAAAATTTAATGCAAATTGTTTTGCTACTTCTGGGTGGCCTCTCTGCATGTTCTAGCAGAAAGAGAGGCATCCTTCTCTTTGAAACATCTCTGTTGCCATGGGTTATGTGTCAAAAAGGTGCATGTCCACAGGTTGAGTTTGAACTATCTTGCCACCTGTGTGTGCTTTCTTCAACTGAGGGGTCTCCATGACTCAAAATGAGGGTTCTTAAGAGGATTAAGGGATGTTATTGACCAGAAAGATTCAATTCAGATTTCAAATGCACAAAGATGGCCCTCTGAATTAACAGTTCTTAGAAAATGAGCTTGACTATGAGAAATGGACCTTCAAACTTATACAGGCTTTCAGAGTGTAGACTGTGAAGAGGTAATCCCAAAATGACTCTTTGTACAGGATGAAAGGAAGCAAAGAATAATTAGAGAAGGTTTGAGCAGCACCTCTGCGTAGTGCAACGCATACACAGAGGATAGGATATTGTCAGCTTGCGACTTTCAAAGGCTATAACAAACAACAGTAATCATACCATGGACATGAGTGAGGATGTTTACAGGTATGCAAATATGGCTCCCTTACTACCCTACAAGCTTAACAAACCGAAACCCGAGCAAAAATCTCCTGTGAAAATTAATATGCAAAGGAGGTTGTACAGGATACCTGTGAAGTCAACCTCTGTTGAGATCCTCAGTGTGATCTTAGAATGAGATTGAGGAAACTTCGGCCCTAAAATCTCTCACAGCATTGGATTTAGTTGACATGCAATCGCCTGATCGGAACTGGAAAACTTACGCAGCGTAGCACTGCTGAACTTTTCAAATTTAGAAACTGTTACCAAGGATCATAAATGCAAGATATTTTGAAACCACTTCAATAGACTTCTGGCACTAAAAACAAGGGACATGGTATCATTCATGGCAATCATCTCTTGGAGTGGATGAATGATAAATGTGACAGGCGCTACGGAACTACCTGTTGAGTGGGAAGCACTTCCAAATCAAAAAATGATTGGACAAGTAAGTGGGGATGATGAGGCATGCATGTGAGGTCATGAGTGAGGAGAGAGGTGTGTCACATCAGCTTGATCATGGGAGGTATCAACCTAGGGATGAATCATGAGAGGGGACATAAAGAATAGACCATGAGCTAAAAAGGGTTTACGGATCAAAAATCGAATTGAGGTTCAACACATGAGCTATAACTCAAAGGTTTAGTCATCCAAAGGGGTCCTATCAAACATAACATTAAATGGATGAGAAATTTATTTTAAAGAAAAAATATGAATCTAAGGCTTTTAAAAATGATAAAAAAAAAACTAAAAGACCCAAGGTGATTTAGTGTGATAACAGAATCCACATGGGAAGGCTTTTCATCCAACCCTCCTTCTAGTGCCAATTATGTTGATGTGGGAAAAATCGCCCTTTGTCAACAGCAGGGGTTACCCTCGATAAGAAGTCCCAATTAGACCTCTCATCATTTGGAATAGGGAACCCATCTGAATTCTGGCCCAGTAGCCATTTTCAATTTTGGTTTTACCAGTTGTGGCCCAGTCCACTGATTAAGGTTTCCTAAGCTAAATAATGAAATGCAGCTAATCTAAGATGCACGCACTTAGAAAAAAAACAAGGTAACCAAAAAGTGAACATAAAACCAACCATGCTCTTTCCAAGGGCATAGGAAATAGTTCACATAGAGCAAAGACAAGAACATGAATAAACAATTATAAACACATAGTATTCTAGAAATCAAACAATCATTTACAGTTCTATGCCCATGAATTTAGACAAACATTCTTCGAAGAACATAAAAAATATTAGTCTATAGTATGAGGTACATCCTTATAGCACCTAAGTGTTGAGAAAAATGCAAAGGAATAGTCCACATTACATCCAACACGAGAATCAAAGTTCCTCAGAAAATATCTTGGCCAAACCGGCTTCTCCTCATTAAAATTTCATGTACATGAAAGCTCCAAGGAAGGCTTCTCAAGTTTAGTTAACATTAAATTCCCAAAATAGTTCAGAAGAATGTACAATGCTTGAAGAGCCAAAAGCCCCTTATTTGGATATAATTCTAGTATTTATTGAGTTCAACATGACTCTTATCCTTCCACCTTCCCCCCGTGACATTTCATTTACCAACATTTTTTCTTATCTTATTTGTAATGATGAGAGAAAAAATATAGTAGTTACATTTCAAATTTGTTTTTTAGCAATGGGGGGCCATCATATATTTCGGGTATAATGCACCTCTCCCACGGTAATTATTATCTTGGACATTGGGAGAATTGATCATCATAGGGTTCGGACTCCCTCTTTAGTCATTTGAGTTTGATCTACTTTGTTTCTCATGCTGCTACGATAATAGTTGTTTTTGGTGTTCCTATATTGTCCCTAGATGTAGATCGCATTGCAAGGATGTTGAGTATGAAATCCCTTAGGCATTAGTACCTAGCACCATTTAACATAAAACATACAAGTGGCCTCAAATTAACCTCAAATAAAATATTAAAACCAATCATTTGAACCCATAGAACTTAATTATTAATTAACTGAAATTTTGTATGAGCTTCCTCGAATTTGATTCCCGGTTCCTCTACTCGTGGTTGAGGTGTTGTGTTCCCACGGTTTTTTGACAAGGTGTCAAATATTAATATTGAAAAATGTATATATTTGGTCAGTAATTTCTCAAAACATATAATTGTGAAGTTGTATATCTTTCCAATGGTATAAAGAGCGCATGAAAAAGGCATCTAAGTCAAAATTTATGGTCAAAATACGAAAGGCAATATAGTAGGTTCATATCCCTGTTCTGGAGAAGTTTGTCGAAACTCCTTTGGCCTGAACCGGAGCTCATCAAAGGAACTCCTATGATGTGAACTAGAGAACAAGGCATGAACTACTCCAGTTGAGTCAGGGAAGATCAAGCGATCAACTCCGGTGCCATCAAGTTGATGGTTGAGGAAAGTCTTAGAATGTCAGAGGAGCCCTAGTTGAGTCTCGTTGTAAGAAATTGTGAATGATCGTGATAGTGTTAAGCCCTAATATTGGCTCATTAACCCTTAATTTGGGCATATTAGATTAGTAATGTTATTTTATTTATATCGGCTTTAGGCCATTAGTTGTAATTATACCTCCTAGTCTCCTATATATACCAAGGAGACATTTTCATTTTGAATCATCTTGTACTTGAACATTTAAGTGGGGTAAAA
>SNQJ01S0025276.1:160454-171093 GCA_010110895.2 Picea sitchensis
ATATAAGCCTATATTGTGTTTTCATATCAGCATCATGTTGTGTGCGGACTCAATTCAAATTTTCAAACATAAGGTTTAGTTTCATGTGATCGTACTTGGTTTGATTGTGGTTTTGAAGTGGAGGGAAATTTTGTGTTTAAATGGTTTAAATTGGTTGAAGAGTTAATAATAATAAAAAAAATGATAAAACAAAACTTCTTAAAAATTATATTTAGGGGGGGTATAAACACCACCCTTTCGCTCCACCTCATAAAATTAACTTGGCAATGTGCAAAAATATTTGAAAAGAAAAATTGTAAGGGGAAGGGGGATGCATGACATGCCCCTTCCTCTTATACTTTAATTTAAACTATAACATGTGGAGGGGGTCACAGGTTGGGCCTCCTCCCTCTCCACATCATGTAAATGGTGAAAACCCCAAACTTTCCACTACATGCAATGTCTTGAAACTTGAACCCGATCAGTCATCAAACTACTTCATGTGTGAGGTCTTGAAACCTGAACTCGATAATTGATCAAATGACCTTTGTAAATTGAGGCAAAGGACCGAAACCCATGAGAGGAATGTGTCTAGTATGTATCAGTGCACATGTTCTCAACACAATCAATATGTACGAGAGACCAAGTCACAAACTTCGTTGGGTGTCACAGGAAGCCAAGTTGGGAACTTCTCTGGGTGTCACTGTATATCAAGTCACAAACTATGTCCACCATTGTTTGGACACAGTTTGTGCATCGGTGCCCATCTTCACAACCATTGTGGTCTCACCGTAGACCTTCCATTCAACTGCTCCAGTTTTGGTCATGATCATTATTTGCATGGCATGAAGGCCTTAGTATAGAAGCTTGGAAAAGAGATATTTAATGGTACTAACATTTCTTCTCCTTGAAAAAATCTCCAATGCCAGAATTCTCCCCTTTTGTATGGCTTGCCTTTTTCTTTTTGTATTTTTCATTTCTTTGCAAATATTAAATTTAAATAATTTAAATTTTTTAAATTAAATCAAAATCATTTAAATTTAGTATATCAAACCTTAAAATAACTTGTATAAAACAAATAATTTACCAAAAGTAGCTTTGCACGGAGGCAAGAACCCTTAAGCCTTATGTTAATGCCATTGGAGGGGAATTTTAATGCTCATAACTTTATCATCCGACCTTTGATTGGGGTACCACTTTTTTTGGTGCAAAGAGCACGGGTAGGCGCTTCCAGCAAGCCCACTAACCATGCCATTCAAACATTCCATCGGTATAGCAGTTGACGAGGTTGGCTTGGGATGGAAATCCTTGGCAATTCATTTTATAAATTACGAGAATTGGATTTTGATTATGTGAGTTGTGTTGGAATCGTAATGGAGAAAATCATACAATTGGTCTATTTCAGGGATGAAAAAATCACTTTGACGAATACTAAAAATTTGTGCTTAAATGAATTTTTTAAAGAAAGATTGGGTCCCATTCTTGTTGTTGCTTCCCCTAAATTCAGTTATATCGGTTCTTGTGTCATCTATGTTATATAGGATATTGGTTCATCCATTGAAGTTGAGGTATCGTGTTAGTGGCATAGAAATATAAATTCACCAAAACAACCAACTGATGTTCAAAGCGCTTAACGTTGTTTAATAGCTAAGAGGACCAATTTTCTTCTGAAATGTGTTTCAAAGCCAACGCAAGACCTACAAATGTTGCAATTAACCCATCTTATGATAGACAACATTTTCATGGTCATAGTTTAGTCATAAAATCAAGAAGTGCAAGGTAAACAAGCTGGTATAGTATGTGCAACGAAAGTTGTTAGCAACACAAATAGATTTAATTATGTAACATCCTCGGCCACCCATGTCGAGCCATGCTACTTCAGAAAATGATTTTATTCTCTGCTCAACATATTGTGACATACCCAACATCCAACTAAGCTATGCCACATAAATTTTTCGAACTGCATGCAATTAAAACATATACACATAGAACTCTTGCGAAAACTTATATATAAAATGTAAACAGAAAAATGCATTTTGTAAATGCACGGATTCATACTAAAATAACATTAAACATATACATGAAGCATATACAGGAAATACCCATAAATATAAAGACAATTATCAACCATACATAGGATAAACTCATAAAAATAAACATGTAAATGATAATGCAACATGTAAATTTATCACACAGTTGACACTTATCTTGGTAAGAATATCACCAACTATGTGCAGAACTTCCACGAACCTCCCAGACTTAGACCACACTACTCATCACTCTCAACAATGAGTCACCCCCAAGCTGGGACTAAACTCCACCCGGGCAAAGGGATTCCTAACTAGGATGACTATCTCAGACAACAAGAAAGACTTTGTCACAGGTGCCAACTCAAACTAACAGCCTATGGTCCCTCATTCCCCACCGTTCTTTCCCACCCCAGGAAGTGTTCCCCTTCTCTACTCGACATTCCTTTGGTTTCCCCACTTCCTTTCTAGGCTTTAGCAACAGGTCGGACAAGAAGTCTTAGAGCCATGTAGTTGTAGTTTAGAATCTTCGGGAAATCAATTCCTAGAAATTCTCTCACCCAGAGAGATTTCTCACGAGCTTGACAAACCACCTCTTAAATATTCCATAGGCCTAACAACACTCCTCTTCAATATCCCACAGGCTTGACAACCCTCTTCTTCAGTCTATCTCACAAGATAACCAGGTACACAAACAGGTATGGTTATGGATACAGGTTCAGGTACAGTGAAAGGAAAGTACGGAGGATAGCTCAATGAGTGTGTGAATGATGATGGAATGATTGACTGGATGACTAAATGATTGAAGGGGTGATGTGGAATGAACTAATTCTAAACTATATGTATGCATGTCCCCAACTTGACACTTGTCATGTTGGGAGATACTTTGGCCCACTTGTCCCCATCCTTAGAACTTAGGATAAAATAATTTTCCATACTTTATACTTAAGAAATATTAATATAATATTCATTTTTGGATTAAGCTCCATATATTAGCCCCTTTATCTTAACTTGTATCCCCCCTTTCCCTAGCTAGTGGATTTTAGTCCCCCATACTCTTTTATCATGGTTGGTATGCGCGCAACGATGTATTTTATATTAATGATAACATATATACAAAAATAGGCACACTTGCCTTTAACATATAGGATCTATGGCCTAATTCAAAAAATAAGCCTCCTAGATTATAATAACTGGCTCACCAACCTATAAAACATAACAAATACACAAAGGCTCTCTGGCCTCAAAATCATGTGCACTTAAGTTGTTGCGTGTGGAATCCTGGAATGTGCACAATTCATCATTTTACTGCACAGTACATGCGCACACTGTACCATGGAAGGTGCATACACAATTGATGTCAACATCTCACCAAGTTACATACATTTATATTTACATTTATAATTAGGTTCAGCCTACGGGTATTACAATCCCATCCCCTTATTTATGCACTGTCCTCAGTGCATTATGTACACATATATAACAAAAAATTTAAAAATCCTTAAAACGATGCAGGTATTCTGCCCACATTGCATCCTCATGCTCCCAAGTAGTGTCCTCGGGACCATACTAGGTCCATTGGACCTTAACAAGCCCCATGGTTTGATTCTAGAGTTGTTTGATTTTCCGGTCCATAATGCGTACTGGAAGCACTTGGAAAGCACCTTCTTGCTCCACATGAATCACATTCCAATCAATAACATGATTAGCATCAAGTATATATTTCTTGAAGAATGATAGATGGTATACATTATGAATAGACATAGATGCAGCTAATGCAATCATATAAGCCACTGGACCAATCCTCTCTAGGATTTCAAATGACCCACAATAGAGAGATACCAACTTTGAACAATTTCCCAACTTCAAGGAACTTTTGTTGGCTTTCACTTTCAAGAATACATGGTCCCCAACTTTAAATTCCCTATGAGTTCTGCCCTTATCAGCATAGATTTTTTTTCTTGTCTTGGGCAGCCTTTAAATTTTGTTTTATTTTTATCATTTTTTCCTCCATTTCCTTGAGCAAATATGGCCCAACCACTGCTCTATCTGCCGGGTTATCCCAACTTACTGGTGTGTTTCACTTTCTACCATAAAGTGCCTCAAATGGGCTCATCTTTAGAGATGTTTGGTACCCATTGTTATAAGAAAACTATACTAAGTTTAGGTAGTATTCCCATTTTGATGGTTTATCTATCACATACATCCTCAACATATCCTCAATCACTTGATTCACCCTCTATGTTTGTCCACCTGATTTTGGATGATAAGTTGTACTAAAATTCAAAATTGTTCCAAATCCATTAAATAATCCCTTCCAAAAATTTGAGGTAAATTTTGGATCTCTGTCTGACATAATTGTCTTGTTTATGCCATGTAATCGAGCAATTTCTCTCATATAAATATCAGCAATGTTGGTTTCCTTGTGAGTGAGCTTAACTGGAATAAAATGGGTAGCTTTAGTAACCTTATCCACCACTACCATGATAGAATCATGTTGCATGTTAGTTCTTGGCAGTTTGGTGATGAAATCCATTATTACAACTTCCAATTTCCACTCAGGAATGGGTAATGGTTGTAGTAAACCATATGGGTGTCTATGCTCATCCTTTACCTTTTGACATTCCAAAAATTTGGCAATAAAATGAGCAACTTCTTTCTTCATTCCTGGCCAATAATATTGGCTTTTGATAGCTTCAATAGTTTTTGATATCCTAGGTGCCCAACATAAGGTACATTATGCATTTCCATCAATATCAGATTTTTCAATTCTGATCCAGGTGGATATTGGTGGCCACCCACCTATTCCACTTGGACCTCCACCATTGCTTCTTTTAGTTTTTCAGTTTCCGCACAATTTACTATTTTTAGCAATTTTTTGGGTCCTGAACCTCCGGAGCCGTTTTGAGGCCTTAAATGACTTTTTTTGGGAAAATGGGGAGCAACATGGATTGTAGATCATGTTGCTCACCCAAAAGTTGTAGTCCTCAGATAGATCTTTCTAACGAGGTATGGAACGCGTCAAATGGAGATCGTATGCCAAAGTTACGTCCCCGGGAAGTTGATGTACCAACTTACCCAAACGGGGCCCATAGTCTTGGCGTTTCATCTCCTAGGGTTAGGTCTTTGGATGTTTAGGGTTTTCCATTGTTTCTCAATAATAATAGGCCTTCGAGCCTCATTGTAACACAGTTCATAGGCCAGTAGCCACCACATCTCTTCTCAGAGATAAGTTATCAGTGCTCTAGCTAGTTTATTTCCATTATGTCTGTAAGCATATTTCAGCCATTTGTTATTAATGAAATGAAGTCTTATTTCCACTGCATCTCTGTGTTTATGTGTATTTATGTATTTCATTGTGTTCCTACATAAATACGGATCAGTGGTATCATAGCGGTCTGCCCATTCTCGATCCTTCTTTGCATGTCCCCAACGAGGTCGGGGTATAAGGAGTTGGGGCTCGATCTGGTTGAACCTTTGCAAGATCAGCCTCGCAAACCCCGACGACTGCCCATGGGGGAAGAAAAGAAAGATGAGGGAGTAGGATATCCTATCAAAATTTTGCTCGAGGAGGCCCTCGAGAAACAAAGGAATGCAATGATGGACAACTTTGCCCAGATTCTTCAATGGATTCCCACTGGCGGTGCATCGACATCCAACAGCCACTCTGGAGGCGCTGCTCCTTTTAAGGTACAAGTAAACTTTGACATTCCCATATTTGAGGGCCAAATAGATGCAGATGTCGTAGATAGATGGTTAAATCTATTAGAAGGATATTTCTCGGTTCATGACTTTTCTGACCGAGAAAAGATTATTTTCGCACTCCTTAAAGCCGCCCCCCATGTCAAGGACTGGTGGGAAACCTACTCGGAGCAACAGGACGAGGGAGAACCCTCTCTGTTCTCAGCCGCACCCACTTGGAATTCTTTCTAAGACACCATCAAGGAACAATATTATCCTGTGGGGAGCTATGAGGACAAATACATACAATGGACTACGCTACGGCAACAAAGGGACCAAGATGTGCATGAGATGACGAATATGTTTCATATTCTACACACAAAGTTGGGTATCAAAGATTAAAAGAAACATTTGGTGCTAAAATACCGCAGTTGTCTGCACAGATACATTCAGGAGGAAATGGAGTTCCTCGACATCTCCTCGCTTGGTGTGGCATACCGATATGCTGCCAAGATTGAGCATAAGTTCAAACAAAAGAAGCAAGACTTTGGGTCTGCAAATCAGAAGTAAGGGAAAGGTACCCCCAAACCGCAAAACAAAGGACCAAGCCAAGGTGGGGCAGCCCATGAAAACCTACCAAAGCCACAACCAAATAAAAACACCATGAAGCCAAAAAAGGACACAGGGAAGTGGTGTGAGTTCCATAAGAGCTCCACTCACAACACAAGTGAGTGTCAGGCCAAGCAGTCACTGGTAGCCGAGTTGAAGGCTTCTGAATAGGATGCATGCTTTGACTCTGAATCAAAACCTAACAAGGGGAATGATAGGGGCAAGAAGGTTATTGATGTGAATCCCAATGCCACCGTTGCCACCAAAAAGATCCAGAAGGAGGAACCAGAAGATACAGAGGAGGCAGAGCGTCTCTTCCATTCCAAGATGTGGGTAAAGGGTTCCCCGTTGCAGTTCATTGTCGACAGTGGGAGCCAAAAGAACCTCATCTCGGTAGAGGTCGTGAAGTGGTTGGGCTTGCCAACCACAGCACACCCACAACCATACACCATCGGGTGGTTGCACCAAGGATGGGACCTCTGCGTCAGTCAACAATGTCACCTTCCCTACAACATCAAGCCCTTCACGGATGAGGTATTATGTGACATTTCTCCTCTTGATGTTTCTAATGTATTATTAGGCCAACTGTATTTGCGGAAGCGACATGTTGTGTATGAGTCTAGGCCTCATGTTGTTATTATCACTTTGGGCAATAAGCTATACAGGATACCAGAGATAGCACCGCCTACCACCATCTCTTTGGTTACTGCAAAACAATGCAGTAAGCTCATTTCCAAAACCAGGAAATTTGTTTTCCTAATGATCCGCCCTCAAGGAAAGAGGAAGACTGTGGCCATGACCTCCAGACAGGGCCCCTCTACACGAAAACAACAGATGGATAAGGTTGTGGAGGAGTATGAGGACATCTTCACCTCCCCCACAGGGGTGCCTCTACACTGCCAGGTCAAGCACCCCATCGATCTGACCCCAGGTGCATCGTTGCCCAATGGACCCATCTATCGGCGCTCTGTTCTGGAGAATTATGAAATCAAGAGGCAGATTCAGGAGTTGTTGCAGAAAAGTCACGTCCGGCCGAGTTCATCGCCCTGTGGGAGTCCGATCGTGTTGGTGTAGAAGAAGGATGGGACTTGGAGACTCTGCATTGACTATCGGGCACTGAACAAGATCACTATCCATAATAGGTACCCGATCCCACAGATTGATGAACTTCTGGACCAACTCAAGGGGGCAAAATATTTCAGCAAGATCGACTTGAATTCTGGTTATCACCAGGTACCAATCGAACCCTCTAATGTGTGGAAGACTGCATTCAAATCCAAGGAGAGCCTTTTTGAATGGTTGGTCATGCCTTTCGGGTTGACGAATGCCCCTGCAACCTTCATGAGGCTAATGGATGACATCCTGCGGCCATTCACCAACTCATTTGTAGTGGTGTACTTGGATGGCATTCTTATCTTCAGCCAGACTTGGGAAGAGCACCTCCACCACATCCGACAGGTCCTCCAAACACTGCAGCAACACAAGTTGTGTGCCAATTTGGAGAAATGCACTTTTGGCATGACCGAGGTTTAGTATCCGGGATACATTATTGATGAGCGGGGGTACATGTGGATCCAGCAAAGATCCAAGTCATTTGGAATTGGCCAGCCCCAACCACCCTAACAGAGCTCCGCATCTTTTTAGGTCTTGCCAATTTCTACCGCAGGTTTTTGTTGGGATTCTCTCATATCACTTGGCCCTTGAGTCAAGTCACCAAGGGAGGAGATAAAGAAAAATTCTTTTGGTCTGAATCTCAACAGAAGGCGTTCGGGGAGTTGAAGCATCGCCTCTGCTCTGCACCAGTGCTCACATTACCAGACTTGCAACAACCATTTGAGATCGAGACAGATGTCTCTGACTATGCTATTGGGGCAGTCCTTACTCAACATGGGCATCCAGTGGCATATCACAATGAGACACTTTCTGACACAGTCTGGAAGTATCCCACTTATGACAAAGAAATGTATTCCATTGTGCAGGCTTGTCGGCAATGGAAGAATTACATTTTGGGAAAGGAAATGGTCATCCACACAGACCACCAACCCCTGCAATTCATACAGACACAAGGGAAGTTACAGAACGATCGCCATTAGAAGTGGTCCACATACCTGCAACAGTTTCATTTGAACATTAAGTACAAAAAAGGCAGCACCAATAATGTTGCAGACTGCCTCAGTCGACCACCCATCGTGGCGCTAACCATTGTGCTCAACTCTTGTGGGAACGAGACTTCCGATTGGCCACTTCTCTACACAAGTGATCCAAAATTCAGCCACACATACAATACACTCTTGGAGGGTAAGAAAGTTCCAAATTTTCACCTCCAGGATGCCCTGCTTTGCCACCTAGGACACCTTTGTGTTCCTTCAAGTGAGCATGCCAAGATTATTTGGGAGACTCACTACAATCAGGTCGTTGGGCATTTTTGGGTTGAGAAAATCATGGCAGTACTGCAAAAGTATTTCTATTGGTCGAACCTTCAATAAGATGTCGGGAAGTACATCAGGTCCTACACTGCTTGTGCCATTTCCAAACCAACCATCAAGAAGCAAGGCCTCTATACTCTGCTTCCTACCCCCAGTCGACCTTGGGAATCCATCTCTATGGATTACATGTTGGGCCTTCCTTCTACTAAGAATGGAAATGACTGCATTTTTGTGGTTGTCAATCGATTCTCGAAGATGTCCATTATGATGGCCTGCAAGAAGAATATCACAGCAGAAGCCACTGCTAAAATCTTCTTTGAACAAGTGTGGATACACTTTGGGATCCCACATTCTATCATCTCAGATCGGGACAGTAGGTTCCTCAGTACATTTTGGTCCAGCCTCTGGTCGATGCTGGACACCAAGCTCACCAAGTCCACAACTTTCCATCTGCAAACTGATGGCCAAACAGAGGTCGTCAACTGGATGATCGTACACATTCTGCGCATGAACAATTCAAAGCATCCACGCACATATGATGAGAGCCTCCCCTATGTACAACACAGCTACAACCGGGCTCTCCATAGTTCAACCAACCACCCCCTTTCAAGTGGGATTGGGATTCCAGCCACTATGTCCCATTGACATAGCCATGCCATTTGTGGCTACTCAGGAAGATTCAGCTCATGTCCAGTCTGAGGCTGACAAGGCAAACAACTTCATTGAGCATATTCAACACATCCGCCAACAGGTTCATGACATCTTAAACAGATCCAATGCTAAGTACAAGCAGCGACATGATCAACATCCGGTTCCACACAACTTCCAGGTGGGTGACAAAGTGTGGTTACATTTGCAAAAGGAGTGCCTCATTGAACCCCACCGCAAGATTTGTCCACTCCGATATGGGTTGTACACCCTCACCAAGGCTATAGGGGAAAATGCCTTTGAGCTTAGCATTCCACCATTCCTTGGTCTGCACCCAGTGTTCAATGTGGACCACCTTTGTCCCTACTTTCCACCTCTACTAGACACATCTGACATGGCAGAACAACTCACACCAACAAAGTTAAATCCAGACTGCATGGTGTTATAAAAACAGGACCGCGGAGCAATAAAATAAAACAAATGCAGAAAAAAAACACAGAAGACACACAATACAAGAGAGACACGGATTTATGTGGTTCACCCAGTGTGGGCTACGTCCACCAGAGAAATTACCAGGTCCTTCCTTTATTATTATCCAACAAATGAAGGGATACAACCTACAGCAAAACCTGTTGTAACTTCCTCTTCTTTCTCTCACAATCTCCTCTCTCAGAATACAATATTCACCATCATCCATAGCCGCAATACATTTCCCTCATAAAAGAGGGTTGCCTTCTAGGGCAAAAAACCTTAACATAATCTCTACCGTTAGATCTGCGACCTTATAATGAACGATCCAGATTTACAATGAAATTACAATATACTTTTACAAGGCAATTTTTTCTTCGGGGGCTTCTCCCCCGAACCCCCGCTGGGGGCCCACTTTCCGCCAGACCTCCTAGCCGGGGGGATAGGCCCCCCGGACCCCGTAGAGGGGGTACCCCCCCTCTGCACTCCCCCGCATGGAAGAGTGTACATACTTCTGGGGTGTAAATAATTCATGGGGTATAAACAAGACTGAAAGCAAGGACCTCTGAATCAGGAAGATAATCAGGCTCCACAACCAACAATCTCCCACTTGGAGACTGATCTCAAAAACTCCACCACTGCTGTATATGTTGGACTCTGAACCTTCTTGGACCTGGAAAATTTCTCATCTTCATCTTCATTCTTGAATACCAACTGAAACTGAGCAAGAACTCAGTTTCTCCCTGGTTACTCCCTTTGTTAACATGTCTGCAGGATTCTGGCTAGTGTGTATCTTTTCCA
>SNQJ01S0025276.1:171103-196637 GCA_010110895.2 Picea sitchensis
TCCAACAATTTTGCATGGTTTATCATCACCCAAATGAACTTGTCCAAAATCACCTTGAACATAATCTAGAAAATGTTTCCTATGGGGTGTGGCATGAAATGAAGCTCCTGAATCTACTACCCAAGACTCAGAAATATTATCTAAAGAAAGAATCAAATCATCTTGTAACACATCACCTGTTACATTTGCTTCCTGATTTCTATCCTGCTATCCATCTCTTTGTTTCTTTGGAGCTCTGGAATCTTTCTTCAGATGTCCTTTCTTCCCACAATTCCAACACTCTATCTTTCCAAGTCTAGATTTGGATCTGCCCTTCCTAGAATTTCCTTGGTTTCCTGAGCCCTTTCCTCTATCCTTTTGTCTTCCTCTGTTCTCCATGTTCAATGCATTTCCTGATGTCTCACCTATGCTTTTCCATCGCATTTCCTCACTAAGGATAACACCAACAACATCATCAAATTTTAAAGTATTTGAACCAAAGACAGAGTTACTTACAGCCATGACCAAGCCATTCCAACTTTCTGGAAATGAGCACAAGATTAGAAGAGCCCTAACCTCATCATCAAAGTCCACTTTTATAGAACTTAGTTGATTAGTAACCGTATTAAATTCATTTAAATGATCTGCAACAAACCCACCTTCTTAGTAAACGCATTAAATTCATTTAAAATGATCTGCAGAATGCACCCACCTTCTAACATCTCATATTAAATAATCTCTTCATTAGAAATACCTTATTCGGGACAACATGGTTTTTCATACAATTTGGCTAACGATCCATCAAACCCTTCGTTGTCTTTTCTCGCCAAATATTGGAAGCCACTCCATTAATCGCTGTGGCTCACCAGATTGCCTTAGAGCCTTTCCGTCAAGAATTTCCCATTCTTTGTCCTTCATGGCTTGGCTTTTCTACCCACTCAATGGTAGGAATAGATCCTTCCGATATAAATAGTCTCCCATCTGCACCTTCCATAACTCCGTGTTTTGGTCGTTAAATTTCTCTACTCTAAACTTTCCATCTTTCGACATTGCTCCCATCAACTGTGAACCCTCTTTCCTATGAGTTACCTTAGGGCTCCTCGAGCACTTGTTAGAAAAATAGGACCAAGGAGTAACAAAATAAAAACAAAATTTAAACAAACACGTGGCTAATAATAATAATACAAGAGAGATAATAGATTTACTTGGTTCACTCAGTTGTGGCTAACACCACCAGAGAAATTTCTAGGTCCTTCCTTTATTATTATCCAAAGTATCCAGCAAATGAAGGGATACAACCTACAGCAAAACCCGTTGTAACTTCCTCTTCTTTCTCTTACAGTCTCCTCTCTCCTAATACAATATTCACCATCATCCATAGCCGCAATACATTTCCCTCATAAAAGAGGGTTGCCTTATAGGGAAAAAAACCCTAACATAATCTCTACCGTTAGATCTGCGACCTTATAATGAACGGTCCATATTTACAATGAAATTACAATATACTTTTACAAGGCAATTTTTTCTTTGGGGGCTTCGCCCACGAACCCCCGCTGGGGGCCCGCTTTCCCCCAGACCCCCCAGCTGGGGGGATAGGCCCCCCGGACCCCGCAGAGGGGGTACCCCCCCTCTGCACTCCCTCGCGTGGAAGAGTGTACATACTTCTGGGGTGTAAATACTTCATGGGGTATAAACATGGTTGAAAGCAAGGACCTCTGAATCAGGAAGATAATCAGGCTCCACAACCAACACATGGAACAAGCCAGAACTGATCAAATAATGGATACACAGATCAACCACACCTGAAAACAAAGGATACCACTATATCGAGTTGTCAAAGTAGGCCAACTCCTTCACCAAGGCAAGTGGCTCACCAGAGACCAAATTCAGCAGAAGTATTCTCATCTCATGGAGGAATTGAATGCAATGGGGACCATTACTTCCTAAGGGAGGAGGAATGATCCAAGTGGATATTGGTGGCCATCCACCTATTCCACTTGGACCCCCACCATTGCTTCTTTCAGTTTTTCAGTTTCCGCACAGTTTACTATT
Source organism: Picea sitchensis (assembly GCA_010110895.2). Taxonomy (NCBI): domain Eukaryota; kingdom Viridiplantae; phylum Streptophyta; class Pinopsida; order Pinales; family Pinaceae; genus Picea; species Picea sitchensis. The sequence continues at coordinate 173,135 of SNQJ01S0025276.1, forward strand.
TTTAGCAATTTTTCGGGTCCTGAACTTCCGGAGCCATTTTGAGGCCTCAAACGATGTTTTTTGGGAAAATCGGGAGCAACATAGATCATAAAACATGTTTCTCACCCAAAAGTTGTAGTCGTCAGATAGATCTTTCTAACGAGGTATGGAATGCGTCAAACGGAGATCGTATGCCAAAGTTACGTCCCCGGGAAGTTGATGTACCAACTTACCCAAACGGGGCCCATAGTCTTGGCGTTTCATCTCCTAGGGTTAGGTATTTGGATGTTTAGGGTTTTCCATTGTTTCTCAATAATAATAGGCCTTCGAGCCTCATTGTAACACAGTTCATAGGCCAGTATCCACCACATCTCTTCTCAAAGATAAGCTATCAACGCCCTAGCTAGTTTATTTCCATTCTGTCTGTAAGCATATTTCAGTCATTTGTTATTAATGAAATGAAGTCTTATTTCCATTGCATCTCTGCGTTTATGTGTATTTTTGTATTTCATTGTGTTCCTACATAAATCTAGATCAAATTCATGGGAATTTGGTACATAAATGTTTTCCCCTGTACATGAGAATTTCATCATTATCTAGCTTGTATTCTTCAATTTTCTGCTGCAAATTACCTTGTTGTAATTTTGCCACTAACTCCTTGTATTGCAAATCTAATTTTGGAGCCTCCAAAATGTTGTCTTTCAAATCTGATTGGTACATGCTAATGGTTGTAGCATGCAATTTAAGAACTCTTCTATTGAGTGCTTCAGCCACTTTTTTCCCTTTCCCCTTGATATTCTTTATATCAAAGTCATATTCACTTAGAAATTATAACCATCTGATTTGCCTAGCATTTAGAGTTGGTTGATCAAATAAATATTTCTTACCATTATGGTTTGTCCTCGGCTGAAACCTTTTCCCCATGAGGTAGTGTCTCCATTTCCTCAAGGCATGCACTATGACTGCCAACTCCAAATCATGAGTGGCATAGTGTATTTCATGCTCCTTCAACTTCCTTGATTCATAACATATAACAAACCCATTTTGACTAAGGACTCCACCAAGTCCTTCTTTACATGAATCTATGCATACAATGAAGTCTTCATTTAGGTCTACAAACCTTAGTATTGGAGAACTTGTTAATAATTGTTTCAAGTGTTGGAAACTATTTTCACAATCCAATGTCCACTGAAACTTCACACCCTTCTTTTGTAAGGAAGTGATTGGGTGTGCAATCTTTGAGAATCCTTCAATAAATCTCCTATAGTATCCTGAAAAGCCCATGAATGATCTGACCTTTGTCACATTCTTTGGCGTTAACCATTCCCTAATGGATTCTATCTTCTCAGGATCCACTGTTATCCCATCCTCTGAAATGATATGTCCTAAATAATGAATTTTCTTATGATAAAATGAGCACTTGCTCAATTTGGCATACAACTAATGCTCCCTTAATACTTGCAACACCATCCTCAAATGATTCTCATTCTCTTCTTCTGACTTGGAATATACAAGGATGTCATCCAAAAATACAATGACAAACTTGTCTAAATGTTCTCGGAAAACACCATTCATTAAGAACATGAAAATAGTTGGTGCATTTGATAACCCAAATGGCACCACTGTGAACTCATAATGACCATACCTTGTCCCGAAGGTAGTCTTACTGATATCTTCCTCTTTAATCCTTACCTGATGGTATCCTAACTTGAGGTCAATCTTTGAAAATATCTTTGCATCCTTCAATTGATCAAAGAGATCATCAATCCTTGGTAGAAGATACTCGTTCTTTACAATCACTTTATTCAACTGTCTAAAATCAATGAACAATCTTAATGTCCCATCTTTCTTGTTGTCCCTTGACCAATTTTTGAGGGATTTGGTCAAGTTTGACCTATTTTCGGACTTCGACAACCTGTCGAAGGAGGAGCGCAAGACGAAGTGGAGATAACGGATCTCAACCCCTTTTTTGGGCCCTTTTTTGGGATTATGTAACGGGCATGGGATGTTAACCCATGGGTTTACCCATGTTTAGGCCTATTTTGTAATGTATATATAGATGTCTAGGCAATATAGATAAGAGAGAGATGATATATGTGATGTAAGGCTGATAAGCTAAGTGTTAGGTGCAAGTATGGTTTGTAGATGCTCTGTGCTTACTGGGAAAGACTTGCAGAGCTAGGTGAAAGGTATTGTAATAGGTTGTGAAGTGCCTTGTGTTGTAACGCAAGGAAGGAGGATCTAGCGAGGTGCGCAGATCTCCTATCCTTGGAGAAGTAGGGTTTTGAGGCTTTGTGCTTGTAACTGATTGACTGAAGAAAATAAAGAAGAAGAGTTGGTGGACGTAGCCTCAGGGTTGGGGTGAACCACGTAAACACTATGTTGTTCCACTCTGTGCTTGTCTCTATGTGTTTATAACTTCTCTTGCTAAGTGCTTTGATAGAGATAGATAAATCTGTTGATGCTTTGTGATAATGATGTGTAAGAATGTTAGATCTAACCTATATGAAGGTGCTTAGTGATTGATCTGCTAGATATAACCTGTCTGTTTATAATAAATCTCTTAAATACATTAGATCTAAGTGAATGATGTGATGCTTTGTTCTATCTGCGCAATAGTTATTGGTTGAATATTGATGAACTGTTGATGCTAAGTGCTTTGTTAAGTATTATAATCACAAATATGTGTCCCAACTAAGGCTGCAAACACTTAAGTCCTGCAACCACCCATGCCTCTACCTCGGGTGAGACTTCATCTACTTCGCAGGTGTTGCCGAAAGGGCCAGTAGTTAGGGTTTTTTTGGTGCATTGTTGTAGCGTTGAACCCTAAGTCTACCCATGTGCCAACAAATGGTTCTGTTGTCCGGACCCAACACTGTGATTGTTGGGAACTGAAGTAAAGAAAAGAGAAGTTATGTGTGTAGATCTACTCTTGAAGTGCACAATATCGAACTTGAAACTGTGATTGTTGGCAACTGAGAAAGAAGAAGCTTTGTGCAAAGATCCGACATAAAATTGTGAAAGCTCTGTGTGTAGATCTATTGCTCTGGTGCACAGTACTCTACTTAGTTTGACAATATCTATGCTAACGAAATGAATTCTGATCTGAATAAAAGAGGTAAGATATGTAAGCTTTGTGCTATGATAAAGATAAGAATAGTGAAAAGTTACAAATCTGAAGGCTTTGTGCTTTGTAGAAGTAACATTAGTGGAAATTTTTGTTTCAAAAGTATGAATATAAGTATGTTTGATAAATTCTATCCTAGCTTGAAAACTAGGGTATTAATAGATGAAATAAGATTTGATACGAATAGATCTTATATGAATAGTGAAAAATATGGTATACCTATGCATAGAAAAAAAAATTGGACTAACAAATGGATGAAGGATCCTAGAAATAATTTTTTCCAGATTAGCTCCTATGCACCTAGCGCGTAGTACAGAAAGGGTTGGGGATCACTTAAAAGAAAGAGAGGATTAACCCTTTGTTATAGTTGCATAAAACTTGAATATCTTGCTAAGGAATTTTAAGTTTTAAACCTGCGAAGTAAAGCAATGCATATAGATTCTTAAGCAAGACAAAAATTAATCAATGACTCATACACAGAATACATAGAGATTTTATACCAAAAACCCTCAACTGGGAAAACCTTTCTTATATTCATTATATCAAATTTCACCATTCACCATACAATATATACAATGTTTGTAGGTATTCCATAGATACCAAAATCCTAATCCCTTAATCTGGGATTAATTTACAAAACCACTAAAAATAGCAAAAAACGCCCAAAAAAACTAGTACAAAATCTGCTAAAAACTAGTGCGAGGGATCGTCAGACGCAGTTGTCATATATGACGCGCCCACACACACACATGCAAAGAATATAACACATACCCAACAAGAATGCCCTAGGAAAATACCTAGTTGTCTTTGTTGTAAAGCTATGGACCATGACGTGTTGAATTGCCCTAGAATGATTCCTAAGCTGGAAGGAATGAATCTGAATAAAGAAAACCCTAAGGTAGATCCAGAAATATTAGTACCCTAGAAAATATCAAAGAAAGTATTTCTACAAATAAATGAAACCCTGAATGACCACCAACATGTCAGATTGTCAGAGATCTTCAAAGAAAAAGAATGCCTTGAAGCAAGAATAGGAGACTTCGACATTGACTGTGTTCTAGATAAGGAAACGCAAGTGACTATCATGACAAAGAGAACTTGGGAAGATATAGGAAATCCTGCTATGATCCCTTCATTAGGAGGAATAAGGTTATTCATAGGAAAGTTGATAAACCTATGTGGAAGGCTCGCTTAGATACCTATGACTACCAATGGAACTTCGACAGAAGAAGATTTTGATATTATTAAATTTATCGAGGACAGTGCCCCATTTACCATGTTATTAGGAAAACCTTGGATTGACAGAGATCGAGCCATATGAAAGGAAGAAGAAGAAGTTTTGGAGCACAAAAAGAAAGAATTAAAATATTTCATAACTAGAAGGATCGCACACTTGATCGAAGAACAATAGAACAGATCGAAGTTATTTAACACTAGAGACCCAGATGTCGAAGTTTAAAGAACTCTAGAGGACCCACAGAAGATTGAAGTACCTATCCCAGACAAAGAAGAAGTATTATCTCGGAACCCTAGGGAATAATCTCAACAGCACGAAGTAACTAGGTCAAAAGAAGACAAAAATCAGAATGGAAAAAGGAATACCGAGACGAAGCTCACTGGAAAGAAGGCTAGAAAGTTAAGTAAGAAGAGAGCCAAGATTGAAAAGTTGCAGAAGGCTCTAGAGGGAACCTCACAGAAGGAAAAATTGAAAAATTGGAGCTTCGCCAAGATATCAAAACAAGAACACATGGCACTTCGCCATGACGAAGCAATATAGTCATTGGGGACATTACAACCGTTATATCAATGCTATGAATGGATATAAATCCATTTATGGCTAGCCAACTTTCTATCCGACCATTGGGACCATGCCATAATGGAAAAAACTGATTTAATGAAGGCCTCATACCCGTTGCAAGAGACCCATTTTCGAGTTACCTATTTATCCCACTGCGCCACGCACCGAGAACACTTTTTCCAATTGAGAATTTGAGCCCGCAGACTAAGTTGAGTTTATACAGTGATCATCATGCTTCTTCTCTCTATCTCGTTACTGTGTCTAAGCTACCCCCCCCCGAACCCGAGATTGTTAACCCCAAGTATGTATGTCAGACAAGTTGAGCACTGCATAAAAAACAAATTGAGCAATTTTTTATCGACCTCATGACTAAAAGAGTCATGTCAATGTCTATAGGTATGAAAGCATCATCCACGAGAGGACTTCCAGCCTCTCCATCCACTGCTTGCAGAGCAAGACCATCTCAGTTGTCCAATGAGAAGAGAACTAAGCACGGGGATGACTTAGTGAATGTTAAATTGATCCTAACTATATTACCCACCTATATACCACCTTTAAGCGGTGATGTAAACCACAACAGTGTACCTATAGATTTCAAGTACGCCTTGGTCGCAATGTACCTCCAAAAAGGGATACGTGTAGTGCGAGCAGACCAAGATAAGATCCCAGCATTGAAGTTTAGCGACTTCAACCTCAGAGATCACAAATTCTACAACATGTTAGCCCCACATAAGTATATGACTAGAACAAAAGGGAAAAACTCAAAAGTAATTCCCTAAGCATGGACCCATAACCTCACGCAATCCACCCTACTCAACGTCATGAAAATTCCCCACTTCGGAAGACACCAAGAGGTGAATGCATGTGTCAAGTTGCTTCTGTCTTGTTACCATGGCAGATATTTGTGTCTAAATTTTCGTATCACAATTGGTCCAACATTGATCAATCGGATCATGGGTTTGAGTATGCAAGGACCCGACCCATAGGAATTTTATCCTAGAAAATCCTTGGACCGCGCTCTCGCACAAAGGATCAAGGACACCTACGGTGATGTCGAGAAGGGCACGTGAGGATACAAGGTAGCCTCTATTCAGAATGGTGCAGTGTGCCTTGCTTGTCATATGATTGCAGGGAAGTTAGTACGCAAGAACCGACCCACCCAAGTGGTTGGTTTTGTAGTTGACCTCACAGGGAAGTGCGTGGAGGGCCTACAAATGAATTGGGTGAAGTACCTGGTGAACCAGTTGGAACTTGACTGTAGAGAAGCACGAGATCAAGGATATGAATTCCATTTCAGTTGGCTCTTGATCCTGATCGCTTTCATCGCCTGGGATATGCTGGAAGGTGCGACCTACCTGGACATCGAGCCTTTTGAACAATTGGCTGCAAAGTTCAGTACATTGTGGTACTCAAGTGACATTAATAAGAAATGGAAATCAAATGTCATGTTCCATACATACTACAATCAGCTGAAGATAACCATACAGTCCGAGCCTCGCATGACATCGAACACTATACACTGATTCAGGCCTTTAATGAAGTTCAACATTGATCGACATTTCATTTATATCACAGCACGAGTCGATGAGCACAAGCAACAACCTCAATCCTACTATAAGTTGACAGAGGAGTACTTAGAGGAGATTACTAAGGAATGGCTCGCTAGCCTCCTTATTCCATCCAACCCTGTGGAGATATCTGACATCGAAAACCCAGAAGTTATGCAGGATACACCCGGACCTAGCAAAACAAAGAAGACTGACAAAGTACAAGATTTAAGCAGTGCCTCGGTGAAGACTGCTTCCATGTCACAAGAGAAAGGAGGTGATGGCGAAGAGATAGATGGCACAGAATCTAAACAAAGTAAAGGGAAAGTAACACCGCCCAGACACAAGGAGGACCCCTCGAAGAAAAGGAAGGTTTCCCCACTGAAACCTTCCTCCCAGAAGAGATCAAAATCCCCTATAACTAAGTTGCAAACCGTCCTCGCCTCTGATGATTTCAATTTCATCATAGCATCCCTGAACAATTCTTCATTGGAGATATCATAGAAGCAAGAAGCTAAGTAGGAGGATATGTACAATAGAATTGAGTTCAAACTCCAAGGGGTGTAGCAGGCACTACAGTCCAGTCGTGCAGTCTCCACTATGCCTTTTCCACTAGGAACACCAGAACCAGGAGATGAGCCATCCCAACTCCACCGGCTCATTGATACAGTCGAAGCTCGCCTTCAATGAGAACAAGAGGAAACAGCGCAAGCCACCTAGGATTTGGTACAAGTAAAGGGAGTACTTGTAGAATAGCATCGAGTTGTCGAACAAGAAAAGAGTGCTCTCCAAGCGAAGTTTGATGAAGAAAAGGAATCGCTGCAACAAGGCAAGGAACAGTTTCTCATCGAGCAACTCGAAGTGAAGGAAGCGTTCAATGGAGAATTGTGCTATGTGACTGTCGTAGAATTAAAGGTAGAGGATCAAGTCACGAATCAAGTAGCACAACCTGAAGAATTGAACCAGCAACTTTAGAAATGCATCACAAACCTAGAACTACGCACTATGCCCGAGACCCCATAGGAGGTAAAGGACCAAAGAGAAGCAATTTTCAGGAGCACAATTGAAAGGTTAAAGGCCCTCACCTTAGAATGCAATAAACTCATTGATCATAGTGCCCAGACATATGAGAAACTTACCAAGAACCCAGAATTGCAGGCACTAGAGTTGCAGCTCTAGGAAGCGAAGCAGCACGTAGAAACATTAACGGCACAGCTGGAAGCCCTGATAAGTGTGGAGAGAATGAAGAGATATCAAGAGCAGTGAATCACCAAGTAGCAAATCCATACTATCCAGAGCAGAGTTATCGAGATAACTTAGAAACTCCAACATGTGCAAGATAAGGCCTATCAGTTGTTTACAGAGGTAGAAGGCCAAGGAGAAGAACTAGAGCAGGTTAGCACCATAGCAGAATAGTGCCTGGAAGGACCTGTGAATGATGCAGTCATTCAAGAGTTTGTTTAACAAGAGCTTGTAGAACAGTAGCAAGTCGAAACAATTCAAGCCAATATCGAAGCGTTTGAATCATAATTTCCTACATCAGAGTGACTCAGGACAGGTCACAGGTGAGTGTTGGGGGCATGTTGGCCCTTGACCAAGTTTTGAGGGATCTAGTCAAGTTTGACCTATTTTCGTACTTCAACATCCTGTCGAAGGAGGAGCGCAAGAAAAAGTGGAGATCACAGATCGCGACCCCTTTTTTGGGCCCTTTTTGGGTTTTTGGGATTATGTAACGGGCATGGGATGTCAGCCCATGTGTTTACCCATGTTTAGGCCTATTTTGTAATGTATATATAGATGTCTAGGCAATATAGAGAAGAGAGAGACAATCTATTTGATGTAAGGCTGATAAGCTAAGTGCTAGGTGCAAGTATGGTTTGTATATGCTCTGTGCATATTTGGAAAGACTTGCAGAGCTAGGTGCAAGGTATTGTAATAGGATGTGAACTGCTTTGTGTTGTAACACAAGGAAGGAGGATCTAGCGAGGTGCGTAGATCTCATTTCCTAGGTGAAGTAGGGTTTTGGGGCTCTGTTCTTGTAACCGATTGACTGAAGATAATAAAGAAGAAGAGTTGGTGGGCGTAAACCCAGGGTGGGGGTGAACCACGTAAACATTGTATTGTTTCGCTCTGTTCTTGTCTTGATGTGTGTATAAATTCTCTTGCTAAGTGCTTTGATAGAGATAGATAAATATGTTGATGCTTTATGCTAATGATGTGTACGAATGTTAGATCTGACCTATATGAATGTGCTTAGTTCTTGATCTGCTAGATATAATCTGCTTGTTTATGATAAAGTGATTAAATACATGAGATCTAAGTGAATGATGCGATGCTCTGTTCTATCTACACGGTATTTATTGGTTGAATATTGATGAACCGTTGATGCTAAGTGCTCTTTTAAGTATTATAATCACAAATTTGTGTCCTAGCTAAGGTTACAGACACTTGAGTCATGTAACCACCCCTGCCTTTACCTCGGGTGAGACTTCATCTGCTTCACAGGTGTTTCTGAAAGGGTCGGTAGTTAGGGAGTTTTTGGTGCATTGTTGTAGCGTTGAACCCTAGATTTGCCCCTGTGCCAACATTTCTTCTTCATGAACAATACTGTGGCACCCCAAGGTGACACACTTGAGCGTATATACCCCTTCTTCAAAATTTCTTCAATATGCATTTGCAACTCCTTCAGCTATGGTGTAGTCACTATGTAAGGAGTCTATGACACTGGAGCTACTCCAGGCATTAAATTTATATAGAAATCAATATCTCTCTTTGGGGGTAGTCTTGGTACCTCCTTGAACACATCTTCAAAATATTCCAGGACTGCATGATCTTCCAGATTTGGCACCTTATATTTAGGTGTCTCTTCCATATGAGCTGCAAATATTTGGCACCCTTTTCTGTAACATTTCTTCAGCTATAATGCTGAAATTTCTCCGATGGTTACTGCCCTAGGAATTACTTGCACTTTCCTTAGGTTCCCTTCCTCATCCAAGCAAGTAAATGTTTTGTTATGATAGTCTAGGATGGCATGATGTTGTTCCAACCAGTCCATCCCAATTAGACAGTCATAGGAACCTAAAGGAAAGATGTTCAAATTTTATGTGGTGTGCATTCCATTCATGTCCATAAGACATGACTTAACCATATCATTAACTTTTCTTTTGTCTTTGGTAGCCAACTGCACTAACCAAGATTTCCCATGCTTGCTTCATGGCAAATGCAAACTTCCCACCATCTTAGGATCTATATAACTATGACTATCTCCTGAATCAATTAAAATAGAAATGGTTTGGTTGTTGATCATACCTTCCACTTCAATCATATGTGATTGATACTCTGCTTGTTTGTTGTCCAGGAATGCATAGATCCTTGGTTCATTTATGCCCATGTCCTCCATTGTTTCAACTTGATGTACATTGTGAACAGTCCTCACTTTTTCACCTCTGTGAGGATTGTTGGTGCAAGTTTGTTCAAACCAGGGTCCTTCTCAGGTTACCAACAAAAGGCACCATGTAGTCTATAGTGTTGGAATTTTCATCCCCTCCAAAGAGAAGAAGTCTCACCCAAAGTGCTGCTGAGACAGATATATAGGGAAGGGCAGGGAGAAATCTACAGAAGATCCATAGAGTACTTGGAACTCACTTTAGTTCTTGTGCAATCAACAATATCAAATCAGAAACATCTAATGTAAGAACAAAACCTACTGGTATTGCGAGCACCAGTTAACCATAAGAGTAGCAATTATAACTCATAAGCTATACAGAAAGACTGAAACGCATAAGAAACCATGTAAAGACACATCAGATTTGAAAATTCAATTCTTCTTCATATCATCGTCAAAGATCTTTCTTACATTACAAACTCATCATTACATAGAAAGTACGGTACAGACTCTTGGCTCCAGACCTCAACCATAGAATCCTGATTTCCCATCCAGTAGGTCACGTTCATTACAGACTCTACTCTTATTGATTTACAACAAAACCTCAGACAATTCCCATGGACTTGGCTCTAATTGACCCAACTCAACTTAACAACATCAATTAATGACCAAAAATGAATGAGTGAACTAATCAACCCACCAAACAATCAACCCTTTTTCAATTATATTCTGTCATAGGTATAGTTGGGTTATGTCTTCTTGTTCGGCTTGCACCTCTTCTTGTTCTGTTGCAACTGTTTGTTGTTTAGCTTGTGTTGAGTTGGCTTCCACGACTATTTTTTTTTGTTCTTCCTTCCAACCTCTGATGGAGGTTGCGCAACCAACACTTACACAATTCTTTCTCAAAAACGAAGGGCCCAACAGGCTCCAAACACAATCCTTGAATCTTCCTCGAGTCAAGCACTTGGTTCCTTCACATTCTCTAGGAGAAACTGTTTCTTTCCCTGATCCATATTTTTCTCTTCTTTGAGATCTTTTGTTTATGTCTTTTCTTCCTTCACTTCTTCAAACAAAGGGACCAATTCTGGAACAATTTCTAATGCTTTGTACTTTACTCCATGAAATCTTTCAACTTTGTTCTGCCATTTCCGGGCAAGGAGAGATGCTTTGGCAAGGAACTATTGGGTCATCTCTTTGTTGTGCTCCTTTGTCTTGGTTGCAACCAACGAGCTCCATTCGGAGTCAGCTATTGTGTCAACCTGGTGAATCTGCATATATGCGGATTGAATCACCAGTCAAAACTCACACATCTCTTTCTTGGCTATTGATTGTGCTTCGTAGAGGGATTTTAGTTCATTATCAGCCTACTGAATTTGGTTGAATTTTTGTTGTTGCTCCATGGGGTCCATTGTGACCGCAAATTCCTCATGGAGAACTTGGATCTTTGTGTGCACTTCCTCCAAGACTTGATTTCATTGAGTGATGATACCCATCCAATCGTTGACTTCCTTAAAGATTCTAGCACAATCTGCGGTTTGTTTGTGTAGTGTCGCTCAAGCATTGTTACCTTGCAGTATTATCTTCTGCATTTATTCTTGTAGTTGTCGAGGATATTGTTCTTCTTCTTGTTGGACTTGTTGTAACTTTGCTTCTATCTGCTCTGTGCATGTCATGAGATCTTTCCATGCCACTTGTATTAGCTCGATCTATTTCTCTGGTTATGTTATCTCGCTGGCTTCTGGTAAGTCAGGCGCAACCTTCCAGATCTCAGGCCAGGCTTCTACAATTTTTTCCTTGACCTTTTCCAGTTTGCACTTGTCTAGGATTATGTCATGTTTTTCCACCATTCTACATTCTTGTTCAACTAACTGTTATTTTCTGGCGAGCTCATCTCAGCTCTCATCGTCCTGGAGTCTTTTCTCTAGTCGATCTGTGGAGCCTCTAATTAGCCCAAATAATTGCTATGTTGGCCACTGTACCAGGTGTGTAGTTGAAGGAGTTGCATTAGTAGGTGCTCTAATCTGTAGAGGGATTATGTTGTCTATTGACTGGTCTGAACAGGTTTCTACCTCCTCCTTTGTAGGTGGTGCTGGTGCGATCCTCATTCTTATATATTTGGGTAGAAGCATCAATACCTATGTTCTAGTGATGCAGAGATGCATCAATTTTGCACATTGTTGGGGGTTCTAGAGGACTTGCTCCATTTGCACTCGCGTGGTTGTCGTATCCTGTGCCATTGTTGAGTCTATCTCATTGGGTGCATCTGGTATCTATGTGTCCTCTAGTACTCCTACATCCTGCATCATGGTTTCTTGGGCCTCCTCACCCTTAGGTGGTGAGGTGATTTGTTGGTCACGGTCAACTTTTGACTCTTTTCTACTTCTGGAAGCTTTGTCATGTGTTGATGAATCATGTTGTTGTCCCTGGGTGCTCAGGTTCGAAACATCTAGCATCGTACTTTTCTCTGGAGCTTTGGGGTCGGGGTTGGGAATTTCTGAGTTGGGCTTGGGGAATTCACTGAATGTCTATGGGGGTTGTCTCCCCTCTATGTATGGGTGGTCGAAATGCATCATCTCTGAAGTTGTGGTCTGATGTGGGGTGGTGGTGAGGATATTTGGTAGTTGGAGTGGTGGTGGAGGCTTCTCAACGATGAATGTGGACGAAAATGTTATAGGCTCTTGGTCATCCTGGATATCAATGAAAGTGGTGATTTTGGTCATGGTGTGGGTGCGGGGAGTGACAGATGCAAAGCGTTGTGGATTTAGTGTTTTCATCAGGGAGATCCCAGTTCTCTGCTTATTTTGTAACAGTTCGGTCCCAAACACATCACCCAAGATCTGGTTAACCTGTGCATCTGATAGCACAGCATTGTCTGGAAGCTTACGGCGGGCCACTCTTTCCTTGCACATGAACTATTGTGCCTCTTCCTCCTCCTCAAAGTCGGTCCATATCGACGCATATAGCTTCTTCTGCTCGGGGCCTGAGCTCGGTCTCTCTCTTACTTCCTTGTCTTTCTTCTTGAGCAGCTTGGCTAGAAAAATATAATGCACACCTATTTTTCGTGGGCTGCGTTTAACTCCTGGACATGGCATGACCTCCTTGTTGAAAGATTCTTCATCCAGATAAAATGGTAGCATCCGTGTGTGAAAACATTCTTGGCTAGCATGCCTCGACCAGACAACTGTATTGTGCATGTTCATGCCAAATGCAATATTCCTCGTGTTATTATTGAGGATATCCTGTAGGATGCATGGCCTCTATGTTGCATTGATCATAGAATTATACCATTTGGAAAATGATGCATTGTTGACAGTTGTGTTTTCTGAGTCTGGTTTGGCCTGCCATGGCTCAAACATCTTCGCCAGATGCCCTTTGTCTGGTATTACTGGTGTTCATCCCACCAGTGACTTCCACTTGAGCATTGTGAATTCCACAAGTAGGTATCCATAGGTAAAGGTGGCTCCTTTCTTATGTGCCTCGTTGCAAGCTACGTGTAATTCTTCCAGCAGGAAACTACACCAGTTGAATACTACTCCCTGATTGCAAAAGTCAGCAACAGATAGTGCATCCAGGGTGCATTCTCCCTTATAATAGGACCTCATAACCTTGTTGGTGATGACGTAGCAGCCAGTCCAGACTGGTTTGGGTAATATTGGCTCAATGATTGTTGTGCATCTGCCTCGCTTGGTGTTAAACCTCTCGTACAGACTAAGTTCACCTTTCTTCTTCCCATGCTTACCAAGTCCTTGAAATCCCTTTGACACATCCTCTCCTTCGGAGGATAGTCTAGTAAGATGTTGTATTTCATGTGCATGGATTGGATATCACTTATCCAACCATAGGGTTCTATCGTTCACTCTGCTTATCAAAAAATTTGTACAGCGCACCATGTCGCCTATGGTGCCGAAGACTGGTAAGTATCTGAGGTTCATGATGGTGGAGTTAAACAAATTAATGAACTCCTTTTTTGGTATAAAATGTATATCTCCAGTTCCATTAAAAGCTAACTCTCAAAAGAGTTATGGGTGCATCTGTGGGAACAAATATGAATCTGTGAGGTCAAGGTCGAGTATCTTGACATGCTCTACCTTCCCTTTGAGGTCACCTATGATCTCGACCTGGGGGTCACAGATATCGTCTGGTACTGCTTCTTTCATAATGGTGCTTCGACTTGCTATAGCTCTCGGCCTTCGCACATCTGTGGAAGATAAGAGCTAGGCTATGTGTTCAGCTTTTGCAAAGGTCTCTACTGGTTCACACTGCTGAGTGTGGAAATGGCCATGCTCGTTTTGAGAAATAATACATTCTCGGCTAAGTGTTGAGAGTCTTTTGTCTAGATTTAATGGGTATGTTTTAACAATAACTGTTCCTCATGATGATTTTATGGATGCAACAAGGTGTGAGTTGTCCGATGGGACAGTTTGATCAAGGGAAATCTGATTGGGCAATGTGAGTATTTACTCATTTGAGTGGAATAGGGACGTGGTTGAATTGAGACCTTTCTACTTGACGGGTGGGTGTCCCGACGCGAAGGTCGATGGAATCTTGGCATAATGTGGCTTTATGGCTTAATGGGTGACAGTCGGGGTACCGGACTAGCAATAAATTTTGTGACTAGACTGGATGTGCGTGGCCTTTAACTCTTATTGGATTTGGATTCAGGGCTCCTATGACCACAAGGGTTTTCCCTGTCATCCTTAATGACGGATATTACTGGACTTTCTCATACTTCAGATTCTATACTGCTTAGTCGTTAATTATGTATCAACCAACACTTAAACAAAATAGATAAACTATGTATTATGGTGCAACACTGTGCACATGGACATTATTAACTGAATTTACAAAACTCTAGAAAGAAAAACAAAACTCAAATATAACTATTGTACAAGCTCCATCAGATTGGATAAACTCCCACTCTTCTCAGGTTCGATATAGGTATGGATACAGGCAAGCGCTTCTCACCCATCCCAATTGTAGCATACCATCCAGTTGAGCGAGTTGGACTGCTCCTGATGGTCAGATCTCCGCAACTATGAAGGACCCCAACCAGTGCATGCACAGCTTGTCAGGGTGGGTCTGGTATCATTTTTCGTAAAGTAACACATTGTCCCCTTGTGAAAATACCTTGGTCTTGATGTGGTGGTCATGCCAAGATTTTTATCTCACCTTTTCAACCGAGTGATGGAAATCTGCTAGAAATCTAGTTTCTTCGATCTCTTGTACCTCCACAAGTCTCTGTGCCATTGATTATTCGTTTGTCATACATGTGGCTTATGCAATATACAGACTTGGTGTGATGAAATTTGCAGGCACCACTGTCTATTTTCCATAAGCCAACTGGAACGGTGTATATCTATGGAGTTTCTTTGTGGTTGTCCTATATGCCCATAATACCATTGGAACTCTATCATCCCAGTCCTCTAGGTTTACACAACAGACCTTTGTTAGTCCTTTTTCCAGGATTTTGTTGAAGGCTTCAACTGTTCCATTGGCCTATGGGTGGTATGGACTACTCTTGTGATGTTGAATCAGAAATTCGGCAGTAAGTGTTGTTATAGTGCTGCTAATGAAGTGATCTCCCTGATCACTGGTTAGGCACCTAGGACATCCGAAGTAGGTAATGATATTCTTGAAAATAAACCTAGCAGTCGTATCCGTCAAACAGTCCTATACCGTTGCTTCTTTAGCCCAATGAGTAAGGTAGTCAGTTGCAGTAATGATGTACCTTGCCTTTGAATGTTTGGATGTGGGGTTGATGGGCCCAATGAATTCAACTACCCATTTCTCAAATGCCTGTAGAGATCTAACTGGTTGTAGTGATAATTCATCTCGGCATGACAGTTTTCCCACCCATTGACAAACGTCACACGATCTAGTGTATGCTTTTTCATCCTTGAAAAGTGTTGCCCACCAAAGTCCTACCTATAGAACTTTTTGTGTCATTTCCTTTCCTCCTACGTGTCCTCCTGCAACTCCACTATGCATTCCCAGAGTATATTCTACCTTTCATGAACTAGGACACAACTCCTGAGGATATTGTCTAGTCCTAGTTTATACATTTGTCCAATGATCAACTAGTAATCTGATGCTCTAACGACCATATGGCATTTATAGGTTGCAAAATATGTTTTAGGGAAGGCCCCTATGTTGAGAAAGGTTTCTATGTCCTCCAGGTATTCTAGTATTGCCTCGATCCTGAACAAATGTGCATCTGGGAGCTAATCATCGACTGCTCCACCACTTTCTCCTGACTCTAGTCTGGATAGATGGTCGGGTTCGATGTTGCATCATTCTGGCTTGATGATGACTTCAAAGGAAAATTCCTGAAATAAAAAAAACCATCTGCAAATTCTTCCTTCCAACACAGGTTTGTTAACTAGGTATTTTAATGTTGAATGATCAGTAAAGAATTTGAAATGAGATCCTAACATATAGTGTCTAAATTTTTGTAAAGCGTAGATCATCGCTAGGCCTTCCCTTTCAGTCATTGTATAGTTGTGCTCTGCTTGCAACATCTTTCGACTCGCAAAGTATATAGGGTGATCCATAGCTCCATCCCCTGGCTGTGTTAAGATAGCTCCTAAAGCAATTCCTGAAGCATCCACATGGATGTGAAATTCTTTCTCCCAATTTGGGAATATCATAATCGGTGTTGTGATGAGTTTTTCCTTAAGTGTTTCGAATGCTTTGACACACTCAGGAGTCCATCGGAATGTTTCAGCCTTTTTTAGGAGGTTTTCCAGAGGTGCAGTAATGTGGGCATATCTTCATATGAACTGGTGATAATACCCTATGTGTCCAAGTGTGGGGCGTAGTTGTTTAGCACTCATAGGTGGCGGCATATTCACAATGACCGCTACTTTATCTGTGTCTACCAATACTCCTTCTTAGCATACTATGTGGCCCAACATATTTCTGTGTGGCACATAGAATATACACTTCCTAAGGTTTAGTGAGATTTGTAACTCTCTGCATCTATCAAACATTATCCTTAGTAGTGCTACATGTTCCTTCAGCAGGCTATATATTGTCCAATCATCCATATAGACCTCTATGAACTTGTGGATAAACTCTCTAAAGGTTTCTATCACAATCCTAGAGAAAACTACAGGGGCGTTCTTTAAACCAAATGGCATTACATTATATGAAAACAATCCCCATTCGGTGATGAAGGTGGTTTTTCTCTTGTCCTCTTCAGTAATCCTAACTTGATGGTATCTTAAGAATCCATCCATAAATGAGTATGCTTCCTTCCCCACAACCTGTTCTAGGACCTCATCGATAAAGGGTGTTGGGAAAGGGTCGTGCACACAGGCAGAGTTGAGGCTCATGTAGTCTACACATACTCTAATGTCTTTGGTGTCTTTCTTGCTTTGAATGACTATCAGGATAACCCATTATGCTTCTTCTACTGGAAAAATAATACCTACTTCCAATATCTTATCAATCTACTTTTTAACTTTTTATTTTACTTTCGGGATAAGACGGTATGGCCTATGTCTGACAGGCTTGGATCCTAGTTTTAACTCAATCTTCATTTCTCCCAAAACTCCTTTGATTCCCTTTAATTCTGAAAAAGTCTTAGGGAACAAATATTTGTATTCTCACAGTAACGTCTATATTTCCTGACTGGTTTGCTCATCCCAGTAATCACCCACTAGAGATATCTTGGGTTTCTCTTCGGTCCCTATGTTGAGTCTCTGCAGTTTTAACAGGTGATTGTAGGAACTATCGGTCTGACTAGGTATCGTGTTTTGGATTTCGTTGTTTCCCTCAGTCTCTTTGATGGGTAGGTTTTGTCAGTTCTTCTATTTCATCTAGGATTTATGAATATTTTCTTATCTAATAGCATTCTATAGGATTTTCGGTCACAGGTAAGTGTAGTTTTCTCTGAAGTTCTTGGGTATTCTTGGGACATACTAGAAAGTCTAATCTCTTGTCATGATTGGTTGTAAAAAGAAGTTCTTTAATATTTTGCAGGACTAGTTCAATATTAGGGTACTTACTTGTGAACAAGAAGTCTTTGTAAAATTGAGCTACCATTATTCGCCAATCGTTGGTCTGTCTTCTAGTTTCCTCATGTATAAACCAAGATTTCGAAATTTGGACTAGGGAATGGGGGAATACCTGAACCCAGAAGAGAGAGGGTATCTCTGCAACCTACCATTGTATCACACATTGTTCGATGTGTATTCTAGGGTCTTATTCTCTGATGAACAGATGCGCAGTGTGGGGATCCTTCTATATCTCTGATTTCGGTTGTTCCTTATTCCAGAACCTGTATTTGAGAGCTTGCTTCACCTCATCCCAAGTTTTAAGTGCAGTTTCGTGCATATCCCACCATCTGTTGGGGTTGTTCTGGAAAGCGATATCTAGTACCAAGATTCATTGATCCTCTCTCAATTTCTATTCCATGCTCTGCAAGAATTTTCTTAGGTATAAGGTGCCATCATATACTGGGTGTTCTCTGACTTCAATTCCAATCCATCTGGTCATTCTAGTAGTTGCGCACCTTCTTGAGAATATTTTGTGTGAACCTTGTTTCCAACTATCAAAATCTAGTTCTAAGTCTCCATCCACTGATTGTATACTTCTCCATCTTATTGATCCATCCGTAGTAGGATTTATATAATCGTTTCTTGTCCTGGCTGTTATGGTGTACAATTGGTCTAGGTCTTCTCCTTCCATATTATTGTTGGTTGGTTCTGTGTACCTGGGTCCTACATATGGATCTAAAGGTTGAACTACCTTGATTCTCTCAGCTTCAAAAGTCATGGTTTCTTTCTTTAATTCAATTACTTCCTAATTGTCTTAGTCCCAATCAATGCCAAGTAGCACAGGGTAGGGGTCCTTGTCTCCCATGATCTCAATTACTTCAAAGTCAGCCACTTTTGTTTCTCATGCTACATCGATTTCCACATTCTCCAATATTCCTATAGGAAAGATACAGTATTGGTTTGCCATTCTTAGCTAAATTGGGGAATATGTCAGTCTTGGTTTTCCTAGGGCTTCCCAGGTTTTCTTGGCCAGAATGTTCACATATGACCCTAGGTCTAGCATGACGTCCTTAATTTCAAAGTCATCTAATTGGGCTACCAATCGAAATTCTTTTCCAATTCTTACTTTTCTTTGTTGCACTCTCTGAGTGCTCTTATCATGAAGGTTATCCCTAATCCTTGCTTCGTAGGTTTCTTCATTTCTTAAGACTAGGTACAACACATTGTGAAACTTCTTTGTCAATTGGTCATTCCCCATAATGTCAGAGAATAATTCAAACCAAATGTCAACTGCATTTTGGTGCTTCTCATGTTGTCTTGGTATGCCTATAGGGTTTTTGGGTGCAGGGGGTGAAGCAGGTACTTGTGCTACCTTAGGATATACAATCGGATGAGGGGGGTTCTCTTTCATTTCATAACTAGGAATACTCTGGAAGGATTATATGGCATCTTTAAAGAACATTTTTTTTTAAGGGGTCGTACCTGTCTTCTTTAGGTACTGCCTTTTGAATCTAGGGTAGAGCATCAGTATCAGCTCCTGTCCTCTCACCTCCTCGAGTGATGATGTTAAGATTCGGAAATTGTCCTTTAGAAATACTTTTGATCTCTGAACTAATAAGGTTAGTTCCTCTTTTTCGTACCCTATCTTCCCATTTTGCAATTATCTCTGGTAAGTCTTCAGTTGCATGTCCATTGGTTCTACAGTGAGAACACCATGGTTTCCTTGGATGAGGATAGTCTCTAGTCAAGTGACCCTTCTCATCATAGTTATAACATCTGCTCAGTCCTCTTCCACAATTTTTTCCTCCTTTGAACTCTCCACTAGCTCCACCTCCTCTGCCTCGTCCTAGTCCCTGAGGGTTTTCATTTACCCTGAATTTTGTACGGTCTAGCATGTCCGCCAGTGCCTCTAATGCCCTACATTGGTTGGTAGTATGTGTAGTAGATGCACAGAACTTGCAATGGACTATGTTTGGTACCTTCAAATATTTCTACATGATGGGGCATTGTCTTGGTCCATGCCCATGGTTTCGGCAGATCTCACAACACTCCACTGTCAGTGCTTCTTGACCTCCTGGGAACGCATGGCATGGGGTGGGATGGTGAAATAGTGGGTTCATCGATACTTGTGCAACTCCTCATGTAGGTCCTGGTGGGGTTTCCAGCAGATTCTGGGGAGGTCCCAACACTCTTCCTCATGGGCATTCGTTTTCCAAATGACCTTTCGTATAGCATCCAGTGCACCAAACCTGTGGTCGTCCTAGTCTGGGTATCATCAGTTCTTGAATATTTTCTGTAAGGGATGATATCTATCCTTGTAGTTGCACTAGATTCGAGTCTACTGGGGGTCGGGTTACTCTCAAGCTTCCAGGGTATCTCGCCATGGCTTCAATCTTCATCAATTTTTCCAAGGTGTATGTCAACGTGGCTATCTGTTGTTGTGTTAGCGGAATCCGAGTGAGAGGTAGTAGCCCCTAAATGTACCATTCCCTTTGATGTTCTTCATGGATTGGGTGTGCCAACCTCCCTATGGCATCTTTGAACTTCTATCTATATTCCCAGGCCGATTCACCTTCACTTTGTTGGATTTTGCGCAACTCAGACAGAGCCTACCATTCTAACTGGGGCAGTTTGAACTCTACTATAAACCTTTTCCATACCTGGCCAAGGGTAAACGCTTGACCTTTCATCCCTGGCACTCCTGGTTCAATGATCTTCATGTACCATTTGAGAGCACGACCTCTCAGGGTAGTTTATAATTTGACCAACTTGTTTGCATCCGGTGTCCCTCTGGACCTCCAGATGGCTTCACACAAGAACCAGTGTTGTTCAATGTCTTCATCTCCCTTACCCCAAAATTTTGGGTAACGGGAAATCAACCCTCCCGCATGGTTGTTCATTGTTGATCCTATTGTTCATATCAATGTGAACCCTAATGGTCATGCTTGCGATCTACCAGGGGATCCCAATATCCTCCCTGTGCTCGCACTTCCTAGTTGTGACTGGTTAACTAATTGTATTGGAATAGAACTTGTATGAGAAGGTAGTATAGAACTTACTGCTTGTTTTGAGGGCACTTGGGGTACGGGTGATTCAGGGCTGGCACCATTGTCTTCGGGGAAGATCTCTTTGATCTGGGGGGTCTCATTAGCTTCCACTCGGATTCATGTCGGTTTCCTCCTCTCTTACCTCCATGCTTCCTCCTTCTCATCCCACCTCCTGGGGACTTCTTTCTCTCCTTGCTTCTCTCTCATTTAACCTTTGATTGGCCATTCGTTCATGTCTTCTCATCCTCTGTAGTTCTTCCATCTGTCTTTCTTCTATTTCTCCCAATCCTCCTTCTTTCCTCAACTTTTCAGACTGTCTTGCGGCTTTCTTGATTTTTTCATGCCAACACTTCTCAACTATGGCGGATCTATTCAAGGCTTGCTCATCTCTTAAATCCATTTCTTGTTGTTTCCCCCCCATTTGTCAAAGAACCCTTCCCCTCTCTTTATGCCATGACTCTCACCTCGTCTCGCCCTACCCCAAGAGAGGGTGTTTATGATGCCATCTCAGTCGGGGACATAACCAACATCCCTTCCTCCACCAAGAAAGATTTAATCCACAAGGGGATCTCTCTTACAAGTCTCCCCCTTGCTCCTTTCTTGAAAACTTCCTCGACTCGCAAGAAATACTGGTGGTTCTTGGCTGCAAATTTGATTATGTATCCTTCTATCATGGTAGTAACCTAGAAATATACGGCCCGCGTGACTGGACAATCCATCCTCTGTAGTGTTTCTAACTTGTCGGTATCCCATGTGCATATCTTCTTGACCCGTCCATGGAATTCTAGAGCTTCTTGGAGTCTCTTGATCCAGTGAAAAAATTCTTCTGGGAATTTAACTCAGAAAATTTCGTATTGATCGCTTGATGTTTCTGATTAAAAGATCACTTCCCGAGTAACTCCCACCGATTTTCTTTTTAGTTCTGCTTCTTCCATATGAAGGAGTTACAATGTCTTTCCCACCATTGATTGATGTCAAATCTCTGGATTGACAGTAGAATTCTTCCTACAAGTTCCCTTTTAATATGGTCCCAACACGAAACCATTTTGTTAGCGCAAGTTTGTTCAGACCAGGGTCCTTCTCAGGTTACCAACAAAAGGCACCGTTTAGTATAGAGCACTAGCATTTTCATCCCCTATGAAGAGAATAAGTCTCACCCCAAAACCCTGTTGAGACAAATAGATAGGGAAGGGCAGGGAGAAGTCTACAGAATATCCATAGAGTACTCAGAACTCACTTCAGTTCTTGCACAATCAACATTATCAAATCATAAATATCTAAATGTAAGAACAAAACCTACTGGTATTGTGAGCACAAGTTAACCATAAGAGCAGCAATTATAACTCATAAGCTATATAGAAAGACTAAAATGCATAAGCAACCATTTAAAGACACATTAGATTTGAAAATTTAATTCTTCTTCATATCATCATCAAAGATCTTTCTTACATTACAAACTCAGCAATACATAGAAAGTACAGTACGGACTCTTGGCTCCAGACCTTAGCCACATAATCTTGATTTCCCATCCAGTAGGTCGTGTTCATTGCAGACTCTACTCTTCTTGATTTACAACAAAACCTTGGACAATGCCCATGGACTTGGCTCTGATTGACCCAACTTAACTTAACAACATCAGCTAGTGACCAAAAATGAATGAGTGAACTAATCAACCCGCCAAACAATCAACCCTTTTTCAATTATATTTTGTCCTATGTATAGCTAGGTTATGTCTTTTTGTTTGGCTTGCACCTCTTCTTGTTCTATTGCAACTATCTATTTTTTAGTTGGTGTTGTGTTGGCTTCCATGACTATTTTCTGATGTTCTTCCTTTCAGCCTCTGATGGAGGTTGGGCGACCAACACTTGTGCAATTCTTTATCAAAAACGAAGGGCCCAACAATGACAATCTATGAACATATGCTCCCCTTTACAACCCCAAAATTGAATAGGTGGCTACCTTGGACTTTGACTCCCTACCTCAATCATTATGGGTTCTCTATAAGTTATTTGTCCCTGAGGATTATTTCTAAATAATGGTGGCTTAGTCCCCTTCTTCCTCTGATCCATCTTGAATTTATTTTTGTCTTCCCAAGGTTTTTGGAAAGTTAGCCTTGCTTTTTGTTGATCATATATGCATTTAGCTTGCCTTATGGTCTCCTCCAATGTCTTTGGATCATCATATTGTATTTTGTCACTAATATATGATGGAAATCCACTCAAATACCTTTGAATCTTAATTGTCTCATCCTTGATGAAAGAAACAAACTTCAACAGTTCTAAAAACCTTCTTTCATATTCATCTATGGTCATATTTCCAAGCTTGAGTTCAAAGAAATCTTTCATTTTCTTGTCATAGTATCTCTAAATCAATTATTTCTTCTCAAAATACTTCTTGAATTCCCTCCAAGTAACACTTTTCTATTTAATGTGATTCACCTGCACAAGTTGATCCCACCACATGGATGTCTTTCCCTTGAGTTGATAGATGGAAATTCTACCTTCTGCATGAGAATAATAATTATGCAATTGAAAATACTTTCCGATGAAAAACAACCATGTCTTTGCATCTTCATCCTTCTTGTGCTCATTGTTGGCACAGGGGAAGACCCAGGGTTCAA
>SNQJ01S0025277.1:0-27706 GCA_010110895.2 Picea sitchensis
AGTCTGCCATAGTCTCTTGGCCAATATATTTATATTTACAAATTGGGTGAAACATGGGTGTTACAATACCCTCCCCCTTAAAGGAACATTGTCCTCGATGTTCTATTTGTCAATGTGCTCTGTATATACAGAAGTAAACAAAAATGGATATGTCTGTCTCATGGCATCCTCCATTTCCCACGTAGCCTCATATAGGTCAAAGTGTTTCCACTGCACCTTGACCTGTGCAATGGTTCGGTTCCTGAGTGAGGTTTCCTTCCTGTCTGGTATGCATTGAGGTTTTGGCATGAATTCTCCCTCTGGATCCACCTGAATCACAGACCAGTCAATTATATGATTAGAACCATGTACATATTTCTTCAATAATTAAACATGGAAAACATTATGTGCCTTCAATGTGGAAGGGAGTGCTAGCCTATAGGCTACAGGTCCCACTCTATCCAATATTTCAAAGTGTGCAAAATACCGGGGTGCTATCTTGGCACAATATCCCACTCTTAGGGAACTCTTCCCGGGTCTAATTCTGAGATAGAGATGGTCTCCTATCTTGAACTCTCGGGGAGTTATCTTTCTGTCGGCGTAACTCTTCTGTCTATCCTGAGCAATTTTCATATTTTGCTTAATCTGAATCACTTGCTGTTCCATTTCTTTCAGCATGTCGGGTCATATTGAAATTCTATCCATTGGATTACTCCAACTGAATGGAATCTTGCACTATCTACCATAGAGGGCTTCAAAAGGGCTCATCTCCAATGACTCTTGATAACCGTTGTTGTAGGAATTTTTTACCAATGGCAGACAGTCTTCCCACTTCTTAGGCTGATGCATTACATGCATCCTTAACATGTATTCTAATATTTGGTTCACTCTTTCTATATGTCCATCAGTTTGAGGGTGACAGGCTATGCTAAACAATAATTTAGTCTCAAAACCAACCATTAAGGATCTCCAAAAGCTTGAAGTAATTTTTGCGTCTCTGTCAGATATAATCTCCCTAGGCATGCCATGTAGTCTGAATATCTCCTTCATGAATATGTTGAAAATATCTATTTCCTTGCAAGTAGACTTGAAAGGAACGAAGTGAGCAGACTTTCTCAATTTTTCTACTACTACCATGGTGGCATCATTCTGCTTGGCCGATTTTTGTAATTCAGTGATGAAATCCATGCATATGGTTTCCCATTTCCATTCTAGAATTGATAGAGGCTGTAAAAACCCTCCCAAGTGTCGGTGTTTTGCCTTAACTTACTGGCATTATAGACACTTAGCTAGGTAGTCAACTATGTCCTTTTTCAATCCAGGCGAATAAAATTGTTTTCTAGTGGCCATGATCATTTTATGATAAGATGGATGACCAATATATGGTCTCTTGTGTAGTTCATCCATTATGAACCTCTTCAAGTCGTCACAACTTGGAATATACAATCTGTTTATGTAGGTCAACATGCCTTCATCAAGAATCTGATAGCCTTCATACTTTATCCCTGCAGTCTCTTGCTTTAGGTATGACCTCACGATCTTGAAGAATGCATCTATTTATCGTGCATTCTTGATTCTCTCCCTGACATCCATTTCACAGGTGCTTACCGCTTCCATGTGAATCATTTTCACACTTCTTCTAAGGGCACTGACTACTCTATTTTCCTTTCCTTTGATGTGTTTGATTCGAAATCAAACTCGCTCAGGAGAGCCATCCACCTAGCTTGTTTGGCATTGAGTTTTGGTTTATCAAACATGTGCCTCAACCCACAATGGTCTGTCATAAGTACAAATCTCCTACCTAGGAGGTAATTCCTCCACATTTTAAAAGTGTGAACTATGGAAGCCAACTCTAGAACATGGGTCATGTAATTCATTTCATGTTCATTCAATTTTTTGGATTCATAGAAAATTACATGCCCTTCTTGCATAAGGACTCCTCTGAGTCCTTCCTTACAAGCATATGTACACACGAGGAAGTCATTATCATGGTCTGCAATCTTCATCATGGGTATATGGGTTAGAAGGTATTTCAATTCTTGAAATCTCTCTTCACATTCCGGTGTCCAAGTGAATTTAACCCCCTTTTTTTGAAGGGCAGTGATTGAACAACCAATATTAGAAAATCCCTTTATGAACCTTATATAGTATCTTGCTAAGCCCATAAAGGACTTGATATTGGATACATCCTTTGGGGTAGGCCAGTCCATGATAGATCTGATCTTTTCAGGGTATACTGCCACTCCTTCTTCAGAAATATCATGGCCTAAGTAATGGACTTGCTTCTGGAAAAAGTCACACTTGCTAAACTTAGCGTAGAGTTGATGCTCTCTTAGTACTTGAAGCACTAATTTAAGATGTTCTTCGTGCTCCTCTTTGTTCTTGGAGTATATTAGGATATCATCAATGAAAACCAATACAAATATGTCTAGAAATTTGCTGAGTACAATATTCATCAAGCACATAAAAGTGGTGGGGGTATTGGTTAACCCAAATGGCACCACCACAAATTCATAGTGAGCATATCTGGTCCTGAAGGTTGTTTTTTGGATGTCTTCATCCTTGATTCAGACTTGATGGTATCCAAACCTTAAGTCAATCTTTGAGAAAATGGAAGCACCCTTTAATTGATTGAACAAGTCATCAATTCTTGGTAAGGGATAGTTGTTCTTTATGGTTGTCTTATTGAGTTGTCTATAGTCTATGCACAGTCGAAGTGTGCCATCTTTATTTTTCAAAAACAAGATGGGTGCTCCCCATGGAGACACACTGGGTCAGATGTAGCCTTTTTCCATCATTTTCTTTAGTCATAGCTTGAGATCAACTATCTATGGTGTGCTCATCCTATAGGGTGTTCTAGACACTGACACTTCTCTTGGTGCAAGTTCTATGGATAAGTCAATGTATTTTCTCAGAGGTAGACCCGCTACCTCTTCTGGAAACATGTCTTTATACTCTTTTAATATGGAGTGGTCCTCTAGGTTTGGTTTGTCACCCTCAACAGATTGCAACACATGTATTTCATATAGAGAATATCCATTCCTGCAATACTTTTTCATTTGAAGGGATGATATTCATCTCACTGAGACATGCTTCTGAATCCCTTGGAGGGTTATTTTTCTCCCTTATTCATTTTCACACTTCAAATTTTTATGGTAACAGTCCAACTTGGTTTTATAAGTGGTTAACCAATCTATACCAATCAACATGTCATAATATCCTAGGGGAAGTATGTTAAGGGTTGCTTGGGTGGTTAATCCATCCATAATGAATTGGCAAACTCGTATGACCTCTGCTACTTTTCTTTCGGTTCCAGTGGCTAGTTGTAATAGACATGAATTAGAATGTATAACTGGTTGTAGTTTATCCTTATCAACACTCTGAGGGGCCACATAACTCAAATTAGAACTAGGGTCAATTAAAACAGAAACTAGATGGTTGGCGATCATACCTTCCATCTCCACCACTGAAGCTTGGTGGTCAGCTTTTTTATTATCCAAGGCTACATAAATACGTGGAATGCTCCTAGACACATCATTGACTATGGTAGCTTCTTGGATGTTGTAGGCTCTCCTAATGTTCTATTTTCTATGTGGAAAATCCCTCAACAAATGTTCTTCTCCACAACCCCAACATTTCAAGGGTTCTCTCTTTGCGTTATCAGTCTTTCTTGGGGTTACTCCAAAAGGTTCATTTGCACTCTGGGAGGGGAAATTTTGCTGATACACACTTCTAGTAGGAAGGATCATCCTATATCCCTTCCCATAGTTATTTAATCTTGAGGATTTAAACCCCTTCTTCTTAAATCTCGAACTAATCTTCTTCTTCCATTCCTCACAAGGTTCTTCCTGACTCCCTAACCGTTCATAACAATACCTTTCTTTCCAGATAGTATCATCTAAGGTCTTAGGCTCGTCAAACTCAATCCTGTTCCGGTAGGACTGAGGTAACCCACTAATAAATAGCTGCAATTTTATCTTTTCATCCTTTATGTAGGGTACATACCTCAACAATTCAAGGAATTTATTGACATATTCCTCTATGGTGAGCTGTTCCAACCTGAGTTCATAGAACTCCTTAGTCTTCCCATCAAAGTATTTCTCTCACATATACTTCTTATTGAAGTATTTATCAAACTGTTTCCATGACAAGTCCTTCTCATGGATTCCTTTCACATTCCTAAGGTCTTCCCACCAAATGGAAGCCTTCCCATTCAGGTTGAAGATGGCTATTCGAGCCTTCAAGTTTTTAGAGTAGTCATGGACTCCAAAGTACTTCTTTAAACCAAGCAAACAAGATTCTACCTCGTCCACTTTCTTAATCTCTCCATCTAAAGAGGGTGGTTTGACTTTCGTGAACTCTTCAGGATCATGAATTTTGGAATTCTTCCGCTTCTTTCCTTTCCTTTGAAAATGTGAACTAGCTTTTCTACTAGAAGATTCCTCAGAGTTGCCATTTTCCTCTCCAGAGGACTCTCTTGATGAGTATCTCTTGCCTCCAAGTTGGACCTTCCTCGAGGTACTCCTTCTAGTGTGGCCACTTATGGGACCACATTTTCATATCTCAGGTGAGATTTGACTTCTCTTCATATGCCGTCGGTCCACCTGTCTGGTTGCGGGTCCATGCTATAGTTGCCTTTGTATATCAGATAAGATTTGCAACAAGACTACATTAATTTCTGTTTTTTTTTCTTGCTCCTTTATCAATATCTCGTTGTCGGCCTTGCAACTTTGTAATTCGGCCATGAGGCTCCTTACAGTTTCAACCAGATCTGGAGGGGTTTCCACCACCCTCCTTTCATCATATTCTTCGTCTTTATTGTGGAATCCATCCCCCACTTCATGGAACATTACCATACTTTATACTTGTAGTTCTTCCCACGATTTACTGACTGCTTGAGTGGTGAAAAAATACTTACTGTTAGCCAACCGTCTATTAGTTTATGAACACACACATAGTTCATATTTCTTAAATACACACACACAATAGAAAGTTTCATCATTTTCTTCAGTAAAAGTTTAAGCAGACTCTTTAGGAAAGAGGTAAGATAGGGTCTCACCATTAAAAATCCTTTAAATATGGTTTTTACGCAACTCATCCATGAGCCCAAGCATGCCAAGTGTTGTAACCATGCTCTAATACCAATTTGTAACACACCTGACCCCTGACTATCTTTCCCGGGGATGGGGCATCAAAATTTCTCTCTCCTTAACATCTCAAATCCTCTGACTGAGGTATTTATCCTCTTCCACTTACCCGTAGCGTTCTACATGACTACTACCAGGCTCAAATCTAAGCTTTGGGTTTCTAGATATGGATTCCCAATGTTCTTCGGGCGTTCATTGGTTGAGGGCCACGTGGCGTCCACGTGAATCCACCTCACACTCATGGTATCCAAGTTATATCACCCACGGTGGGAGTCCATCCACCATCCTCTCTGACGACTAGAATCACTCTTTGTCTAACGCGCAGGCGTCTAACATGAAAGCCAACATGAAATTCAACACTTCAACACTGAATGCCTCCATACTGTCTATGCACGAGACCTTCTGGATTCCTGAACTCCCGAAGTTTCGTAATCTTGCCACATGGTTCTAACCTTCGAGCCTTTTGGGTCTCTTTATAACTCCACACCCCAAATCCTCCAGACTCTCGGAGTTTCGGTCACTTCACCAACCACTTTGGCTAGGCGGGCACATATCGAGAACTGACGCGTAGGAGGGGTCAGGGTGACACATGTCACATTCCAATGGGTCTATAGGGTATGTGATACACAAGAATCTGGGTGACACATGTCACGTCAAACTGGGGTCCACATCACCTTGGGTGATGTCACTATGCCATGCCACTCTGGGCTGAAAACATTCTAACATCCCTCCGATCTCACGGTCTAGATCAGACCACATAGATCCATAGATATACGACTCTCCTTCGCTTCGTAACTTCAGAGTTTGGGGAGTTTGATGCTACGACATCTCCATTCTCTCGAGGTGGTACTCCGCTGAAGTTGCCTCGGTGTAGATCTAATGACTGAGGGAACCCACGAACATTCTTGATCAGTGGCTCACGCTATTTTGTGATGGGGAGTTGGATCCCAGTTTAGTTGGTAAGATCGGTTCATCTAACCACTAGAGAAACCTCCCAATGCCTATCAACCTTACAGGTATCCGTAACTCTCGATCACCTTCGACCGGTTCATGACTATGAATGCTGATAATACTTTGAGGTCCTATACCTCCGGAGCTTCGAAGCCAGAAGGACTTAGCTCCCTTAGGCTCAGAGCTCGTCCACTCGTCTTCCAAACGAAAGGATGTTCCATTTCAAGGCTTAAATCTCGCTATCCTTTTTGAGCTTCATCATGAAATTCTTAAGGACTTGGGCATGATATCCCAGTCGTACAATAAGGAGTTTGAAGGGGATATCATCTTCAAACAGACAAGGCCAGACTAACACAATACTTTCTATCCCAACCCTCCTATAGGTTTACGTCCCAAGACGTCTCAAAGTTTAAGTTGGGGCATATAAAAGATCCATCAGAGGCATGATTCCACAAGAAGATAAATGCATAAACATAACTTGATCATTCTATACAAAAACCATTTATAGACAGATAAATACATGCATTCATTCATTATTCCATTTCAATACACAAAGTATGAAAAAACTTATCAGAAATAGGGAACGTGATGCCACTACTGAAAGGGGTGCTCGTTTCCACCCAACC
The DNA here is from genome assembly GCA_010110895.2 of Picea sitchensis. Taxonomy (NCBI): domain Eukaryota; kingdom Viridiplantae; phylum Streptophyta; class Pinopsida; order Pinales; family Pinaceae; genus Picea; species Picea sitchensis. The sequence continues at coordinate 6,704 of SNQJ01S0025277.1, forward strand.
ATAGGCTCAGTCACTCCTAAGGGATTTACCACTGCCCATCCCCGAGCTATACCACAGTGCTATGAGAGAGACATCTGTCTTCCGACTCAACAACAGTCAGGGACAAAGGTTACTCTCCTCCTCCCATGAGATCTTAACAATGAGTTTCTTGATACTAAGCAAGGAGGCCTGCCTGAGTACCTCCTCGGTCACTCAACACCCTCATTTATCAGCTTGTATCATAACCTTGCTAGCCATATCCTACAACTAGAAAATTTTCATCTTTCAGTTGTTCCTCGAACTTAAGAGCTTCGTCTCTCCACTCTGCTTTTCTTCGCATGTCTTCTTCTTCCCACCACACTTTCCTTTCTTTACTTCCTCAACAAGATTGTATGTGACATGAATTCCCAGTCCATGGTCAGGTATGAAATCCTTAAAGATGGATGCTCTGCCCCATCCCCTCATTAACTCTTGATAAGGTCTTCCCACCTACCATCCCGACTGGTAATTCATTTTTGTGTCAGAGGAATATTTTGGTCCTGAGCAATTAAATCCCGCAAGGTACGATTTTGGTGGGGGTCATTTCAGCCATTCTTGGTTCCCCTCACCATCTCTCTCATAAAATTTGTGGTCTATCTTCGAAAACCCCCGCTTTCAATAGTCATGAAACACTTATCCATTTCTATTAATAACACAAATTACATTCCTTGACCTTTTATACAAAGGTTCATCAAATCAAACGTTCATACATATCGAGTTTGCCATAGTCTCTTGGACAATATATTTATATTTACAAACTGGGGGAAACAAGGGTGTTATAGTTTTGGACTCATTTGGACATCTTGGTTAGGCTTTTGAGAAGGTAGAATGGGAGATTCATCTCCTCATTACCATTTAGATGCATGAGAAATATGAGATGATAACAATGGATAATCCAAAACCTACCCTCTCCAATGATGTACCTCTAAATTTACGACATGATTCCTCTCCATTCTTCTCTCAGCCATTCGATCGATATTCCTTGGCTCCAGTCTAATCTTTGATGCTCTGCTACTAGGAAATGGTTGTACATATCAGTTGATAACTTACCTTTCTTGAACCACCTCTTGCCACTAATAGGGAGAGAACCTACTCCTGCTATAAAATGCTCTATAATGTGGATGGTCATATCCCCAACTTGTGTCTAGAATCCATCAAAATTCTGTGAAAAAATTAGAACAATTTTTGTATGGTGTCTGTTGGCCCTCGACTAAGTTTTGGGGAAACTTTGGTCAGTTTTGGAGGTTTTGGCCCACTTTTGGACTTCGACACGCTGGTTGAAGTAGGAGCGCCCAAACAGAGATGAGATTGTGGATCTAACCTATTTTGAGGGTTATGTGGACCCAATAAGGGGTCCTCTGGGTTTTGTAACAGGTTTATGGGATGTCGACCCATGGGTTTTCCCCATGTTTAGGCCTTATTGTAAGATTTTGTAAAGTATAAATAAAGAGGAATGTATTTTAGAAGTAGTAGTTCTGTCTGCAAAGGAATGTATGTGGTTGAGGCTTTGTACTCGACTGTGATATTGTAGACTATGCTTAGTGCTTGTGATGCTCAATGTGGAGAAAGTGCTAAGTGTTGTGATAAGAGATTTTGGCTCTGTGTATTTGACCTAGTTTTGGAAGGTAAATAAGGAGGATATGGTGCTTGGTGCACAGATCTCCTATCTTGTGCGAAGTTTGACTCTGTGACTTAGTTCAAAGAAGTGACTGGATGTAATATTTTGGTGAATAATAAAGAGGTGAAGCGGTTTGTGGACGTAGCCCCACCCTAGGGTGAACCACGTATATCTGGTGTCTCATGGTTTACTTTGTGCTGTGTCATTTCTGTTATGCATTTTATTAGTGCTTTGATTATGATGTGTAATGAATATATATTTTGTTGCTTAAGTACTTTACTTATGTTAAAGGGTAAATGAATGCTAGACTTAACTCACAGTGCTAAGTTCTCAAGGTGCATAATTACTTTTTTTTACTTCTCTTATCTGTCTTTGATTATGCTCTACGATGTTAATGAGGTTAATAAACTAATGCATGTTCACTTCCTAAGCGTTAAAAAAATATTCTGTGAAGTGCTCTTATCACAGAATCGTGTCCCAACATGGTTACATAAACCTGCTTCGTGTAACCCCCCTTGCTTCTACCTCAGGTGAGACTTCGCCTGCTTCAAAAGTGTTGGCTTGTGATGCTTAGTGTGGAGCAGGTGCTAAGTGCCATGATAATATATTTTGGCTCTGTGCATTTGACCTATTTTTGGAAGGCAAAGAAGGAGCATCTAGTGCTTAGTGCATAGATCTCCTACCTTGTGCGAAGTTCGACTCTTTAGCTTAATGCACATGAGTGACTGGATGTAATATTTTGGAAAATAATAAAGAGGTGAAGCGGTTTGTGGATGTATCCCCACCCTGGGGTGAACCACACATATCTGGTGTCTCATGGTTTTCTTTGTGCAGTGTCATTTCTGTTATGCATTTGCTTAGTGCTTTGATTATGAGGTGTAATGAATACATATTTTGTTTCTTAAGTACTTTACTTATGTTAAAGGGTAAATGAATGCTAGACTTAAATCATAGTGCTAAGTGCTCAGGGTGCATAATCAATTGTTGTTACTGTGCTTATCTGTCTTTGATTATGCTCTGCAGTGTTAATGAGGTTAATAAACTAATGCATGTTCACTTCCTAAGCATTAACAAAATATTCTGCGAAGTGCTCTTATCATAGAATTGTGTCCCAGCCTAGTTACAAACACCTGCGTCCTATAACCCCCCCTGCTTCTACCTCGGGTGAGACTTCACCTTCTTCATAGGTGTTTCCTAAAGAGCTAGTAGTCGGGGTTTTTTTGGTGCACTGTTAAGCGTTGAACCCTGGGTCTGCCCCTGTGCAGAGAAATGGTTCCGTTGCCGGGACCTGAAACTGTGATTGCTGGGAATTGAAGTAAAGAAAAATAAAATCTCTGTGCATAGGTCTTCTTCTTAAGTGTGTAGTACTCTACTTGAATTGCAAATATTTGTGCCAAGAAATTAAGCTATTCTGAAGAAAAGAGGTAAGATTCTAAAAGAGGCAAGCTTTGTGCTTTGGTAAGAGAAAGATAAGTGATTTTTTTTGTTTTGAAAGCATGAATTTAAGTATGTTTGATAGATTCTGTCCTAGTCTGAAGGCTAGGGAACAGTTGAAAGAAAGATTTGATTTGAGTAAATTTAATGGAAATGAAGAAATATATGTTATTCCTATGCATAGAAAGAGTTTTTGGACTGATAAGTGGATGCTGGAACCTAGAAAGAATTTTTGGAGATTGCAGGTCCAACACTATGATCCTAGAGGAAGTGCACAATACAAAAAATATTGGGGAAAATTTAAAAGAAAAAGAGGATTGAATTTGTGTTATAATTGTAGAAGGCCGGGTCATCTTTCTAAGGAATGTGTTGAGGTAGGCCCTATTTGTCTTTTTTGTAAGTTTGTTGGTCATGAGGTTGAGGATTGTGCAAGGATTATTGATAAATTTGAAGGGAGGGACATAAGACAAGAAAATTATGAAAAGAGTCAAGAGACTAAGGGTATGTTAGAAAGTCATAAAGAGACAAGGTCAGAGGAAGTTCAGACTATGTTATTATAGTTGGAAGAAATGATGGATGTTCATAAAGATGTCAGTTTACCATAAATCTTGAAAGCAAAAAAACGCATAAGTACAAGAATTAAAGACTTCGACATAGACTGTATAGTCTTGGATGAAGAAACACAAGTGAATATTATGATAGAAGAAAATTGGGAAGTTTTTGGAAAGCCTATTGTGGTACCTTCTTTAGGAAGGATATGCTTGTTTAAGGGAAAGATGATAACTTTATGTTGAAGAGTAACTATTGTACCTATTATTGTTCATGGAACATCGACCGAAGAAGAATTTGAAGTCATCAGGTTTGTTGAGGAAAATGCCCCATTCCCACTTTTGTTAGGTAAGAATTAGATTGAGAAGGATCAGATTAGAAGGAAAGTAGAGGAAGAAGCTATAGAAAAGAAAAAAAACAAGAATTAACAGATCTAATAGCTAGGAAAATAAACCAACTAAGAGAAGAACGAGAGGATAATTTGAAGCAACAGAGCAAAGTAACAACGCAGGAGGGACATAAAGAAAAAGAATTAGTTATCAAGGTTGAAAGAATGCAAGAAGGCTTGAAGGACCTATCTATCCAAGAGAGAAGTGTGTCCACTCAGGAAGTGTTAATAAAAGGGATATTAAATTCAGAACCTTTGAGGGTACCTCAATAGTGCGAAGCCACTACGCTAGGGGAAGATAAGAATAAAAATAGAAAGAGGATTCAAAAAATAGTTAAAGAGACTCAAATAGCAGGAAAGAAGGAAATGAAGCTCAATAAAAATAAGGCTAAGTTGGAAAAGATAGAATAAGTTAAGGAAACCAGATGGAATACTTCCCAGACCGTAACCTCGCAGGAGGCAGGTTCATAGGGTTTGATCCTCACTGGAACAACAGGTCCATACAGATTTGAAATTCACCCTGGTGAAGTTATATAACCGTTGGAGGCACCCCGACCGTTAGAATGATGCTCCATAACGACTAGGAAACACATTTATGGGTTTATAGACAACTTTGGGACGTTGAGACCGTGCCATAATGACTAGATTTACATTAATGGAAACATTTAACTGTAGTTCCTGTCTATTAGAAGATCAGTCACGTCACCCCATTTATTTAACTCGTTGATGTAGAAAGTATAAAATCACTCACATCGACATGTAAACAATTGAGTGACAGAAGCGCCTAGACATATGAATGTCTCGTCGAGGATCTAGAGTTAAAGAAGCTAAAGGATCAATTACAAGAGGTGCAACAAAAAACATTTTCATTGCAAGCGAAGATGAAGCTGCTCACAACAGTGGAAAGGATGAAGAGATCCCAGGAGCAGCGCACAATACAACAACAAATCACTTCCCTCCAGGGTAAGGTGATGGGAGTAACACAAAAGTTACAACCTGTGCAGGACGAATCTTGCAAGGTGTTTGAGGAGATCAACGGCCAGGGTTCATAGTTAGATCAAGTAGTTGCAGCAGTAGAAAAATGTCTGGAAGGGCCTGCTACAGAGAAAATAGTCCAGGAGCTCGTTGAGCAGGAGGCTCAGGCAAGGTAGCAAGTCGAGAAAGCTCGAGTTAAGATCGAGGATTTTGAAGCAACATTGTCTAGACCTGAGTGACTTGGGACGAGTCACAGGTGAGTGTTGGGGGCCTGTTGGCGCTCGACCAAGTTTTGGGGAAACTTTGGTCAGTTTTGGGGAAACTTTGGTTAGTTTTGGAGGTTTTGGCCCAGTTTTGGACTTCGACATGATGGTCAAAGTAGGAGTGCCTAGGCGGAGCTGACATCGCATATCTCACCTATTTTGAGGTTTATGTGGACCCAGTAAGGGGTCATCTGGGTTTTGTAACGAGTTTATGGGATGCCGACCCATGAGTTTTACACATGTTTAGGCCTTATTGTAAGATTTTGTAAAGTATAAATAAAGAGGAATGTATTGTAGAAGCAATAGTTATGTGTGCGATGAAACCTATGTGGTCGAGGCTTTGTGCTCGACTGTGATTTTGTAGACTTTTCTTAGTGCTTCTAATTCTCAGTGTGGAGCAGGTGCTAAGTGTCGTGATAAGAGATTTTGGCTCTGTGCATTTGACCTATTTTTGGAAGGTAAAGAAGGAGGATCTAGTGCTTAGTGCACAGATCTCCTGTCTTGTGTGAAGTTTGAATCTGTATCTTAGTGCACAAGAGTGACTGGATGTAATATTTTGGCGAATAATAAAGAGGTGAAGCAGTTTGTGGATGTAGCCCCACTCCGGGGTGAACCATGTATATTTGGTGTCTCATGGTTTTCTTTGTGCAGTGTCATTTCTGTTACGCATTTGCTTAGTGCTTTGATTATGATTTGTAATGAATATATATTTTGTTTCTTAAGTACTTTACTTATGTTAAAGGGTAAATGAATGCTAGACTTAACTCACAGTGCTAAGTGCTTTGGGTGCATCATCACTTGTTGTTACTACAATTATCTGTCTTTGATTATCCTCTGCGATGTTAATGAGGTTAATAAAATAATGCATGTTCACTTCCTAAGCGTCAACAAAATATTCTACAAAGTGATCTTATCATAGAATCGTGTCCCAACCTAGTTACAGACACCTGCGTCCTGTAAACCCCCCATGCTTCTACCTTGGGTGAGACTTCATCTGCTTTGCAGGTGTTACCGAAAGGGCCGGTAATCGGGGTTTTGTTGGTGTGCTGTTAAGCATTGAACCCTGGGTCTGCCCTTGTGCCAACAATGTCCATTGAAGGCACATATGAAATCGTACCACTCGCCCCTGATGAATATATCCCTGATATCTGGTATGGATTCGAACAACTTGAACCCTACTAGCTCTTCCCTCTGAAGCCTCCAGTTCTCTCGTGGTGGTATCATCGTGCCCTATTTTCCCTCTGTTGACAATGATGATTGAGCCATGCACTACTTAGGGTTCGTCCAATATTTGCAGTGAAAAATAAACATGGAACCAATGCTCACAATTTCGATGGTAGTAGGAACAAATGAGTGCGATTTGGGTGCCAATGCACTTTATTCGAACTTTAAAATATGTTTAGGTCATGAAAAATCATAAAAACAAATCATGTCTGTTGATTACAAGAATGTTGGCATTCTTGTAATCACACTTTTACACATGTAGGCCTAGGTTAACTCTTTTGTGTTCCATCAATGATATAAAACATGGTGATAGGACTTATCCAAACTCAAATCAAGACTTGACTCAACCTTATCAAAATAAAAACAACTAACATTAAGAAAAAAGGGGAAGACATAAAACAAAATGACTTAACACACATTGTAGAAGAAATACTAACTAAGAGCTAGGTTGATAGATGAATAGGTTGGTTTGATGAGTAGAAGGAAGAGTTGCAGGAATAGGATCTCACAAGATCTATTAGGGGAAAGGGGTATGAGTTGTTTCCACTAACATGAGGGAGAACATGATAGTGTAATTGGAACATTGGAACTAATTGTAGAATTGAGTTGAGGATTGACCATGCAATAGGTGGACCAAAATTCCTTGACTCAATGTAAAGGATAGGAGGACATGAGAAACAAATGATAATAAGAAGATTATGGACAATGGGCTTTGTAAGAGGATAAAATAAAAGTCAAGAAATACACATGAGAAGATGAAGTACATTAACAATCTTGGTAACAATTCCTGTGGAAGGTATTATATAAGTAACAACTGCCAGATAAGTCGAAATCAGAATCAAACTTGAAGAGACCCAGAAGAAGTCAAAACAAAAAGAAGTCAACAATCAAGAGGAAATTACTCATGACACTTTGTAGAAGGCAATAAGAATGCAAACGAAAGCATGAACTCTCTTATATTGAGGGAGATGATTACATAATTCCAAAACAAGAGCATGCATTCATGCATGAAACAAGGATTAGGAGGGAGCTAATCCTAAATGATATGATCCATTGAGGATTATGAAGTATTTGTCCTTGTTCCCATTGAAAGTAGCAACCATGATAAGCAACGTGTGTTAAGAAGAAGTCTTCTTTGAAAATAAGCCTCAAAGTATTCTTGGTTGTACATCTACATCCATGATCCTATGATAAAAGGAAGAAGTTGGAATCTTTAGGGCATGGAATCTATAGAAGACTCCATGGACCTAAGAGATAAAGTTAAACATGAGGAAGAACATGAAAAATCCAAGAAAGAAAGAAAAAAAAACAACCAGACTACCATCTTGGTTCGAACCCACTAGAAGCAATAAAACAGAAGAAATGGAAGTTATGATGAAAAACAGTATATGTAAGAAATTGTGAAAAAAGGTTATGAATGGAAGCATTGTGAGATTCAGAACTAGAGGTTCTTCCATAAGGAGGAGAAGACTATGATAACAACTTTTTCCTGTAAACCAGATATACCTCTATCTGAGCTACTATATCTCTTGCAGTATCCATGGATTGAAGTTTACATCAGTTGGGTGTAAAAGATTGTTCTTCCCAATAGAGAATTTGAGGAAGAAGCTTATGTAAAGAAATCTCAAGGTTTTGAGTTATACCAGAAAGAGACCCATATATACAGATATAATAATACATTGTATGGATTCAAATGAATTGATGCAGAGTATCTCATATACATTAGAAGCGTGGTGAAAACCTTCTATGATAGAAACAATGTATCAGAATAGTTACTCAGAAGTCTGGGATGATGGATTGCTAATCCATGGAAAACTCTCATGATGATATAAGAAGTGCAACTTGGATATGTTTCAGTTTGAGCCTTTCCATGATGTCATGAGCTACCAGGAAATGTAACTGTTGAATTCGACCATTGTAATGATCAGAGCTATATGAAGCCTGCAGAGAAAACCAGTGTTCCATAATAGACCAAAGTACATTGAGATCAAACATTAAATTCTCCGTGATGAAGTTCAGAAAAGAGAAGTGGTTCTCCAATATATCTCCATAGATGAGCAGATAGAAGATATTTTGGTAAAGTCTCTGTCCAAGAAGAAAAGTTTGCGTACGTAAGAGACAAGTCGGGGCTCGTGGAGACAACTTCCTTATTGAAAAAGGAAGAGATTACTCCCAGGTTGGGAGGGAGCACTAATGTGTTATTGATTTATGGAAAGTCATTTTTCGGTTCGAAAAATGGTCTAGGATGGGCAGTTCCTTTCTAGTTTGAAAAGTGGTTTCAGATTTTTGACAGACAGGCATTTTCCAGTTTGGAAAATGGTCCAGATCAGATAATCATTTTTGTAATGAAAATGGTTCGATAGATTGATGATATACCATAGAAAACAATTCCCCTTGTGGCCAGTATGGGGGAATGGTCTAGGATAGTCATTCTTATTGGTAGTCACTCTTAGTAGTGGTCATGTAGAATGGTCCGCCTTGCCGAGAAATAATTCTTTCAAAGTTCACAGTGGTGAGCAGTTTCAAAGAATGGTTCGTTTTGGAGTTTGGTGCAGGATAGTCATTCCCTAGGGCAGAATCATTCTATCCAGGTTGCACTATGTTTAGTGCCATAGGAATGGCCTAGTTAGGTGAATGGTTCAGGTTCAATAATAAAGGACAAGCATTCCCTAGGGAAAACTCATTCTCTCCAGGTTGCACTATGATTAGTGCCGGAGGAATGGCCCAGTTAGGTGAATGGTCCAAGCTCAGAAATTAGGGACAATTATTCTTCTATGCTTGAGAAGAATAGTCTAGATAGACCATGGTTGATGTTTTACCTTCTGAGGGTATATGCTCTTCCATATCTCACAGATGTGAGTGGAAGAATGGCCCAGATGACTCAGTTTGTATCATGATATTGTTTCTATGCAGGTTGATATAAGATGATATGATTGCTTTGGAGACTGTATGTCTTTGGAAAGTAAATGCATGCTACTGTGGTGGATGTGTTCCACTGGTTGTAACTATGTGTCACTGATTAAGTAGCCATGTACTACTTGGTGTGGTTGTGTACCACTTGATAGTAGCTGTGTACTACTATGGATAGACACAATTGTGTTCTATTTTCTTGCATTGCTCTGATTTCCATGGAGACTATCACTAGTGTTGGAGATGATTTCCAACTAGATGGATAGTCAGTGTGATGATGGATAGACATTCTCCAGGTGGAGAATGGTCCAGGTAGGAAAAATTGCTGGTGGATAGACATCCTTCCTGTGGAGGATTGTCCAGATTGAAATATTGTTGGTGGACAAATATTCTCCCTATGGAGAATGGTCCAGGTTGATATATTGTTGATGTACCATGGATAACTATTCTTCTAGGACATATATCCAGATTAGAAGAATGGCATGTCTCCCTGAGTTCACAGTAGTGACAAAAGGGAAAATGGTCCAAGACAGTCATTCTTCTAGGATGTATTTCTGGATTAGAAGAATAGTCCATGTAGCCCATGGTGTGGCTTCCAACATCTGTTGGAATAATTATTCTTCTAGGACATATGTCTAGATTAGAAGAATGGTTCTTGTATCACTCTGTGGAGTGAGTGGATTATTCAACATCATGCCTGATTACTTAGATGGAGTATGGATTCAAGAGATGATGCAGTTGATGCTATCAGATGATACTGATAGTGATGATTATGCTTGTGATCTAATCATGAGATAGCCTGTATGGATATGATGATGCTACTGATTTAATGGTATGTTTGTGCTCAAGACCATTGATTTCAATACCTCCCTATCTAGGAGGGAGTGTTGATATTATGGTAGCTGTGAGAGGTATTAAACTCCACATGTAACCCTGGAAAGAATAGAATATTCCGGGAAGCAAGATGAACCCTAAAAGACTTGGACATAACCCTAGAAGTAAAGTCGGCTAAAGAGAATATTTTATATTGAGTCTTTAGCCTCCAGAAAGAGATGTCGGCCCAGACAGCCTGGAGAAAATAGTATAAATATAAGGTGCTAGAGCTAATTTTGTACACACATCTCGCAGCTGCAGAAATGAAGAGTGTGCACTGCAGAAACTGGGTAAGTGCGCAAGTCTAGAGAGTAGCTGCAGTAGCAGCTACTACAACCTGTATTCTCGGTTTAGACTTGGAATTTCTATTGGTTATGGTTTGAAATTTCTGCCTTGTGTGCTAGCTCCGGAGAGAGAGGTACGCTACATTGATTGGATATTAGGCCCAGGGTTTGCTTCTAGAATCATTCTCTATCAAGATTAAGGTGCTTTGGGCTGGATTTGGCCTATGGTTGGGTGAAAATATTGCTATATTGTCTATGGTTAAACGAGCACATGTATTATTTCTAACAGGGGTAGCACACAATGAGTGGGGGTGTGTAATAACCCGTAATAATAATAATAATAATAATAACAATATAATAATAGTAATATCCCCGGATGGGGTGACCGCTGGAGCACATGCACTAGATGATGTTAATGTGACCAACCACCACTCTTCTCCCTTCATTCATGCCAATGAAGACAATTAATGTTGCAAGGATGGAGGTGTTCCTACACTGCGTGGGAAACTTAATGAGTTGATTAGATAGGGAGATGATTTGTTTTAGAGTTGGTATGAGGAGGATGGATGTCGTCATCTCAAGCTTAATGCCACTTTCCATGAATAGAATGGATCACTTATTGGAGGTAATGCATGGGTTTTGTTCTCCATTGTTTACTTGGGCATTGTGGATGGTTTCCTGCTCTCTAAAAAAGGCTCTCTTTTCACGTGGATCCCTGTCTTATTTTCCCTGTATCTCTTGGACTTCTGATAATATTCCTTTCTTCATGCCGCATGAGAGGGGTAAGATTAAGCGTAGTTCAAATTACTACAACTTCATCACTTGCCAAATTCGACTGGGTCCACCTCCCTCGTCATCTTTTCCTCCTCATACCATCCCATTCCTCACGAGTCTTCCTTCTAGAGAATTTCCCTATACAGTTCAGAACAAGGATATTGTAACACCCTCGACCTCACACCGGTCGGGCATGCCACTCCTCAGACACTTTACTTAGCTCTGAAAATGTCTTTGTAACATTCCCATCCTTACAAAGAGCCAATATACACGAGGGAACCCTTTCGTTCTCTCTCCGTGGAACATACTGTAACATACCCAGTATTCAACTGAGCTATGACACATAAATTTTCACTTCAACTGCATGCAATTATAACATATACATACAACACTCTTGCAGAAGCTTTACATATAACATAAAAAAACAATCACATCCTATAAATATACAATTTCGTACTGAAATAACAGTAAACACAGACATGCAACATATACAGGGAAATACCCATAAACATACAGACAATTATAATCACACATATGATAAACTGTAACATAAGCATGTAAATAACAATGCAACATGTAAATTTATCACACGATTGGTACTTATCTTGGAAATATTGTCACCAAATGTGTGCAGACCGTCCATGAACCTCCCAGCCTTAGACCACACTGTTCATCATTCTCAACAGTGAGTCACCCCTGAGCTAGGACTAAACTCCACCCGGGTAAAGGGATTCCAAACCAGGCTAAAGGCTCATAGACAACAGGAAAGACTTTGTCTCAGGTGCTCACTCAAATAACAACCTATAGTCTCTCATTCCCCACATCCCTGTCCCACCCAAGGAAGTGTGCCCCTTCTCTGCTCAACAGTCCCTCGACTTCCCCACTTCCCTTACAGGGCTTCAACAACAGGCTGGACCAGAAGTCTCCGAGCACTGTAGCTGCAGTTTAGAACCTTCAAGAATAAGTTCCCCAACAATTCTCTCACTCAGAGAATTGCTCACGAGCCTGACAACCCATCTCTTCAGTTTCCCATGGGCCTGACAACCTGCTTCTTCAATCCCACTCCCAAGATAACCAGGTACACCAACAACAAATGGGTATGGAAACATACTCAAATAGAGTGAAATGAATTTCTGAAGGATAACCCACCGCGGAAGTGAATAATGGTCATGAAATCATTGACTGGATGACTGAATGATGGAAGCAATGATGGGAAAGATCATCGTAAGATTGATTGTCAGAATGATGGTAAGGATGGTAAGGATCGTCATAATGATGGTAACGATGTATTTTATATTAATCATGAGACATATACAAAATAGGCGCACTGGCCTTTAACATCTAGGCTCAGTGGCCTAATTCCAAAACATAAGCATCCCAACTTATCATAACTGGCTCACCAGCCTATAATACATAACATATACACGAGGTTCACTGACCCCCATACTGCGCACACTTTAGTTACTATGCACGGTGTCCGGTTATGTGCACACTTCATCATTTTACTGTGCATTACTTGTGTGCACTATGCCATGAAAGGTGCATTAAAAAATGATGTCAAAACAACTCACCAACTTAAGTACACTTATATTACATTTACAAATGGGTTTGGTCGAGGGATATTACAATCCCCTCCCCTTATTTATGCACTGGCCTCAGTGCATCATATGCCCATATAAAACAAGTTTTCATAAATCGTAAAAAAGATGTGGGTATTCTGTCCGCATTGCATCCTCATGCTCCCAAGTAGCATCCTCAGGACCGTACCAGGTCCATTGGACCTTTACAAGACCTATGGCTCAATTCCAGAGCTGCTTGATTTTTCGATCCATAACACACACCAGATGCACTTGAAAAGTGCCTTCTTGTTCCACCTGAATCACATTCCATCAATGACATGATTAGCATTAGGTATATATTTATTTAGCAATGATACATGGAATACATTATGAACATACATATATGCAAACACTGTAATCATATAAGCAACTGGGCCAATCCTCTTTAGGATTTCAAATGGCCCACAAAATCTGGCTGCCAACTTGGTGCAGCTTCCCAACTTCAAGGAACTCCTGTTAGCTTTCACCTTCAGGAAAACATGATCACCCACTTTGAACTCTCTATGGGTTCTGTTCTTATCACCGTAACCTTTCTGCCTGGCTTGGGCAACTTTTTAATTCTTCTTAATTTTTATCATTTGGTCCTCCATCTCCTTGAGCAACTCTGGCCCAACTACTATCCTATCAACTGGATTATCCCAGCTCACTGGAGTATTGCACTTTCTTCCGTAAAGTGCTTCAAATGGGCTCATCTTCAATGATGCTTGATACCCATTGTTGTAAGCGAATTCTACCAAGTGTAGGTAGTCTTCGCATTTCGATGGTTTATCCATCACATACATTCTCATTATGTCTTATATCACTCTGTTCACCCTCTCTGACTGTCTATCAGACTCAGGATGGTAAGCTGTACTAAAGTTCAGTTTCGTTCTAAATCCTTTGAACAATCCTTTCCAAAAATTCGAGGTGAATTTCGGGTCTCTTTCAGACACAATTGTTTTAGGAATGCTGTGCAATCGTGCCACTTCCTTCATGAAAATATCCGCAACATCTGATGCCTTCTGAGTAGTTTTCAGTGGAATAAAATGGGAATATTTTGTAAGCTTGTCCACCACTACCATGATCGAATCATGTATCTTGCCTGTTTTGGGCAATCCCGTAATAAAATCCATTGTGTCCACTTCCCACTTCCATTCAGGAATGGGCAATGGTTGCAACAACCTTGCTGGGTGCCTATGATCAGCTTTAACTTTATGGCATTCCATACATCTAGTGATGTATTCAATGATCTCTCTCTTCATACCTGACCAAAAGTAATGGATCTTGATCGCTGCCATGATTTTCTGATATCCAGGGTGCCCTGCATAAGGAACATTATGCATTTCATGCAAAATCATACGTTTCAAGTCCTGAATATTTGGAACAAAAATTATGTTCTTGTGCAACAATATTACATCTATTCCCAAATTATAATTATCCACGTTTTGTGGTATCTTACCCTGCTATAGCTTTGCTACCAATTCTCTATATTGCAGATCTGCATTTCCAGCCTCCAGAAGTTTTCTTTTAATATTAGTCTGATACATGCTAATGGTTGTAGCATGTAGTTCATGCACCCTCCTACTGAGTGCATCAACCAATTTATTCTCTTTCCCCTTGATATGCTTTTTATCAAAGTCATATTCACTTAAAAATTGTAACCATTTGCTCTGCCTAGCATTTAGATTTGGCTGATCAAATAAATATTTCAGACCATTGTGGTCTATTCTTAGCTCAAACCTTTTTCCCATGAGGTAGTGTCTCCATTTCCTCAAGGCATGCACTATGGCTGCCAACTCCAAATCATGAGTGGAATAATTTCTTTCATTCTCCTTCAACTTCCTTGATTCATAACATATGACAAACCCATTTTGAATGAGGACTCCACCAAGTCCTTCATTACATGCATCTGTGCATACAATGAAGTCTTCATTTGGGTCTACAATTATTAATATTGGAGCACTTGTCAATAATTGTTTCAAGTGTTGGAAACTCTTTTCGCAAACCAGTGTCCACTGAAACTTCACTCCCTTTCTTTGAAAGGAAGTGATTGGGTGTGCAATCTTTGAGAATCCTTCAATAAATCTTATGTAGTAGCCTGGAAGACCCATGAATGATCTTACCTCTATCACATTCTTTAGCGCTGATCATTCTCTAATGGATTCTATCTTCTCAGGATCCACTGCTATCCCATCCTTTGAAATGACATGCCCCAAATAATGAATTTGTTTACGATAAAATGATCACTTGCTCAATTTGGCATACAACTGATCCTTCCTTAATACTTGCAACACCATCTTGAAATGATGTTCATGCTCTTCCTTTGACTTAGAATATATAAGAATGTCATCCAAAAAGACAATGACAAACTTGTCTNGATAAAATGATCACTTGCTCAATTTGGCATACAACTGATCCTTCCTTAATACTTGCAACACCATCTTGAAATGATGTTCATGCTCTTCCTTTGACTTAGAATATATAAGAATGTCATCCAAAAAGACAATGACAAACTTGTCTAAATATTCTCGGAAAACACCATTCATTAAGCACATGAAAACATTTGGTGCATTTGACAACCCAAATGGCACCACTGTGAATTCATAATGACCATACCTTGTCCTGAAGGTGGTCTTGCTGACATCTTCTTCTTTAATCCTTACCCGATGGTATCCTGATTTGAGATCTATATTTGAAAATATCCTTTCATCCTTCAATTGATCAAAGAGATCATCAATCCCTTGCAGAGGATACATGTTCTTAACAGTTACTTTATTCAACTGTGTGAAGTCAATGTACAATCTTAATGTTCCATCTTTCTTCTTCACAAACAAGACTGGGGCACCCCAAGGTGACACACTTGGGCGTGTATACCCCTTCTTAAGAATTTCTTCAAGCTAAATTTGCAACTCCTTCAATTCCGGTGTACTCATTCTGTAAGGAGTCTTTGATATTGGCGCTTCTCCAGGCATTAGATTTATAGAGAAATCAATGTCTCTTTTTGGGGGTAGTCCTGGTACTTCCTTGAACACATATTCAAATTATTCCAGGATTGCATAATCTTCCAAATTTGGCTCCTTATCTTTATGTGTCTCTTCTATATGAGCTGCAAATATTTGACATCCTTTTCTATAACATTTCTTTAGCTGCAATGCTGAAATTTCTCTAATGGTTACTATTATGGGAATTCCCTGCACTTTCCTTAGTTTAATGCTTTGTTATGACAATCTAGGAGAGAATGATGTTGATCCAACCAATCCATCCCAATTAGACAATCATAGGAACCTAAAGGCAAGATGTTCAAATTTGCCTTGGTTTTCAGTCCATTCATGTCCATGAGGCATGACTTAACCATCTCATTAACTTTTCATTTGGCTCCTATAGGTAGCTGCACCAACCACGATTTCCCATGTTTGCTTCTTGGAAAATGCAATTTTTCCACCATCTTTGGGTCTATATAACTATGAATAGCTTCTGAATCAATTAAAATAGCAATGGCTTGGTTGTTGATCATACCTTCCACTTCAATCATGTGGGACCGATACTCTGCTTGCTTGTTATCCAGGGCTACATAGATCCTTGTCACATATCTGCCCATGTCCTCCTCTGTTTCAGCTAGCTGTACATTGTGAACAACCCTTCCTTTTTCACTTCTGTGAGGACAATCTCTGAACCTATGATCTCCTTTACAACCCCAACATTGAATAGGTGGCTGTCTTGGCCCTCGACTCCCTATGTCAATTGTTCTGGGTTCTTTAGGCGTTTTCTGTACCCGTGGATTATTTCTGAAGAATGGTGGCTTAACTCCCTTATTCCTCTGATCCATCTTGCATTTATTTTTGTCTTCCCAAGCCTTTTGGAAAACTAGCCTTGCTTTCTGCTAATCATATAGACATTTAGCTCATCTTATGGTCTCTTCCAATGTCTTGGGTTCATCATACTGTATTTTGTCACTGATGAATGATGGCAATCCCCTCAAATACCTTTGAATTTTTATTGTCTCATCCTCGATGAATGAGACATACTTCAACAGTTCTAGAAACCTTCTCTCATATTCATCTATGGTCATACTTCCAAGCTTGAGTTCAAATAACTCTTTCATTTTCTTTTCATAGTATCTCTTCGTCAAGTATTTCTTCTCGAAATATTTCTTGAATTCCCTCCAAGTAACACTTTTATCTTTAATGTGATGCACTTGCATAAGATGATCCCACCACATGGATGCCTTTCCTTTGAGTTGATAAATAACAATTCGACCCTCTGCATGAGAAGAATAATTATGCAACTGAAAATACTTTCTCATGCCCAACAACCATGTTTCTGCATCTTCATCTTTCTTGTGCTCACCATCAAATGTAGGAAGTTTGATTTTGTTCATTTATCCTCGTAGATCATCCACCCTAAACCTCTTATTCCTTATGACAGGGGATGGACTTGAGCTGCTACCTGTTCTCTTACTGGAATGCCTTTGGGAATGATGGTGGTGTCTGCTAACACTTCTTGCTTTTATTTTCTCATCCGAAGGCTTGTGACTTTCATATTTTCTTGAGTCACTCTCCTTAACCAGTTTCTTTTCTATTCTATTCAAGCCCTCCAATAAATTCATGTTGAAGTCATCCTACTACTCCTTGGCTCTCATAAGCCTTTCATTATCAGCCTTATGGCTTTGGACATCCTTCTGCAAATTTTTAATGGTCTCTTCCATATTCATGTTTTCATTCCTTTCTTCTCCATGTCCATTGGAGTTTGTTCCCTCAATGCCCAAATGGACATCCATCCCTCTGCTCTCATCTGGATGACTGTAATTATCCTGTGCCTCTTCTATTCCTATGGACTCTGCACTAATTTGATCTGATCTAGTTGTTGTTAATTCTGTAAAATGTGTAGCCATTGAAACTTATCAGGTTAACAATTCAACAACTCATGAAAAATATGAACCATTTTGGCTCCATATATACATCAAAATTATCTCTCCTGATTTCCTGGTGTTATCACCATGACAATTCTAGATAAGACCCAAGTCTTGAGAACATAGATGCACAATGCCTTCAGAGATACACCTAGGAAGAAAGGTGGTTTTCCAAAACCACTTTCTCCAAGACACAGTATCACGTGTTTCAAAATGTCAAACTACCACTCGTGGAATGGGCGACGGCTAGTCAAATCACCCCATTTCACTTGTTCAGTACTTCACAGTTGTATGACATCAGCTGAATGCCGCCATATAATGAACTCAAAAGATAATCATTTGAAATGGATTATCCGAGCATGGAAACCCAACGCACTTGTACGTAGTCCATCTGTGCTTCATAATTGGGATTCTATAACTACCAATCCTCAAATATGGAGACATCAGTTTATCCATAAATGGGGAAATCTCCAAATTTCTCGACATTCTTCTCTCTGTAAAAGCATTTTGGTATCCACAAACTGAGGTACATGGACAAGGCTAAATCCAGTGAGACTGGTTATTCGGGTAACATGCTAGACTTTCCTGCGAATAAGGAGGAAAGGGTATTCATGCATATACTAGCAACTAAGTTTCGCACATAACTTGCCACTGAATCTACATTGGAAGCCATGATGAGTCCCGTTATGAAGGATTTAGTCATCAACAGGCCAACTGCTAAGAAGAAAAGGAACGAGCGGAAGAAGAAGGAAACCATAGCTGAAACGACTGAAAGTGTTGGAGAGAATCAACCGGTCTGGTTCGATTCTTTAAAGGAGGAGATCACTAAGCTGAAATGAGTCCTCAACTAACATTAGGTGTATTTTAGTGAATTTTGGAACAGGGGGGTAGCAGAGGTAAGAGACTCCAGAGATGATAGGCCCGTTCTTAAACGATCCTTTTACAATATGATAACTGTTATCATTCCCTTTTTTTAATTTTGGGATTAATACGATTATATAAATGCAGAAGTGGACTTTGGACTGTTTATTACAAGATTCTATCTAGTGGTATTATGAGTCTTGTTTTGTTTTAAAGTATGCTTTTCTTGTAAGCGTATATTTATTTTTTCATAACCAACTCGTAATTTATTTTAAATAATGCTCGGATGCGGTTGCGTGTTTTTTTTCCCTCTAAAATCATGCAATTTTTCTATTAACTCAGACTCATGGCCTTCCAAATGACTTCACGAGCACAAAAATTCAACCTGTACACCCATATTTATTGTGCACAACAACACTACAAGGTAAATCATGCTTCCACGCACCTATATCCCCTCTGCATTTCTTCTCCGTCGCGCCAATATATTGAGCGCACTACTTTTGCGTTGTGTGCCAATATCCATTGCACATAGTTTTGGTATCGTGCACTGATATTCCACACGTATTTCTCCCTATGCATTGCACCATGTTGAAGTTCAATATGCCTCACCACGCATAATAATTTGCGTGCACCATTGAGTACACTGTTGCGAGATAACTTATACTCATACTATGCACGCACCAACCAACTCCTCTGTGTTTTGCAATGCTGTGCACTTCACTTGCACATTACTATGTGTGTGCTCACCACACAATGCTAAATTTAGTGAGCGCACCCATACACAATACTCTTCCACGCGGCGCCACAATTTACCGCGCACACCTGCACGCCAAAATTTTCCGCACGACGCCAAAATTTTCCTTGGACGCTCTGTGACATGAAATCGACATTTATCTTCTGTGAATACTCACTTCAATTGAACCTTTCCAGCCCATCCAGGATTAGTGTTGGAACTGGAGCTCTGATACCATACTGTAACACCCCCGACCTCACACCGGTCGGGCATGCCACTCCTCAGATGCTTTACTTAGCTCTGAAAACATATTTGTAACATTCTCAGCCTTACAAAGAGCCAGGCTACATGAGGGAACACTTTCGTTCTCTTGCTACGGAACATACAATAACATACCCAATATTCAACTGAGCTATGCCACATAAATTTTCACTTCAATTGCATGCAATTATAACATATACATACAACACTCTTGCAGAAGCTTTACATATAATGTAAACAAACAATCACATCCTGTAAATATACAATTTCGTATTGAAATAACAGTAAACACAGACATGCAACATATACAGGGAAATACCCATAAACATACAGACAGTTATAATCACACATATGATAAACTATAACATAAGCACGTAAATAACAATGCAACATGTAAATTTATCACACGATTGGTACTTATCTTGGAAAGATTGTCACCAACTGCGTGCAGACCATCCACGAACCTCCTAGCCGTAGACCACAATGTTCATCACTCTCAACAGTGAGTCACCCCTGAGCTGGGACTAAACTCCACCTGGGTAAAGGGATTCCAAACCAGGCTAAAGGCTCATAGACAACAGGAAAGACTCCATCTCAGGTTCTCACTCAACTAACAACCTACAGTATCTCATTCCCCACATGCCTGTCCCACCCAAGGAAGTGTGCCCCTTCTCTGCTCAACAGTCCCTCGGCTGCCCCACTTCCCTTACAGGGCTTCAGCAATAGGCCAGACCGGAAGTCTCCGAGCACTGTAGTTGTAGTTTAACACCTTCAGGAATCAGTTCCCCAACAATTCTCTCACTCAAAGAATTTCTCACAGGCCTGACAACCCACCTCTTCAGTTTCCCACGAGCCTGAAAACCCGCTTCTTCAATCCCGCTCCCAAGCTAACCAGGTACACTAACAACAAATGGGTATGGAAACAGGCTCAGATAGAGTGAAATGAATGTCTGGAGGATAACCCACTGCGGGAGTGAAGAATGGTCATGAAATCATTGACTGGATGACTGAATGATGGAAGGAATGATGGGCGAGATCATTGAAAGAATGATCGTAAGAATGATGGTAAGGATGTTCATCCGAATGATGGTGAAAGATGTTCATCCGAATGATGGTGAGGATGTTCGTCCGAATGATGGTGAAAGATGTCCAAAGAGATAAGTCCCCACGATATGTATGCATGTCCCCAACTTGACACTTGTCATGTTGGATGTAAATTCTAACCTTGTACAATATCTACTGCAAACTGATATTCAGAAAAGAACAGAAAAGATACAATGGCAAACACAAACATTACACAGAGATTTTTCACCTGGAAACCCAAACCGGGA
>SNQJ01S0025277.1:27716-39110 GCA_010110895.2 Picea sitchensis
AATAAATAATATACAAAAGAGAAAGGAAAAAAATCATCCTCTCAATTTCCTGGATCCCTATGGCTCTAAACTTTCTCATATATTTATACAATGAATTAATAGTTTGGGCATCACTAATAATTTCCGCCACCTGAAATTTGTCTTGTAAAGAGACACAAATATCTCTCAAAACATGCATTTTGGGGGGGGATTTCTACACAAAAGCTAAATGGGTCCATTTGGGAGATGGGTTTTCAACCATTTCTTCAAATTCCTCACAGCTTGGTTGCAATCAGTCCCGCAAAATTATCTCTTTGTTCTTGACGCATTTCCAAATTTTATCTGTTGTTGCTCATAAATTTATTTGCAACAATCCAATATTATTTTTGGATCAATCATCTTGAACGTATTTAGATAATAAAATCAAGCCATGATCAGATATGTACCAAATAACCGATAATAGAAACCTGTGAAACAAAAAGAAACCTAAACTAATAACCTAAAAATTATGAATAAAACAAAATCTAGAACAATAAAATCGAAAATGAATTTAAACTAACTATAAGTTTTAAACAAACATTGTTTATAATTTATTTTCAAATATGATCTTAAAATTCTAGAAGCTTCAAGTTAATGGAAAAGAGAAAAATATTAATTTTGGTTTTTTACAAAATCAAACAAATGATAAATAATTATTTTTTTATTATTATTTTTATTTTGAAATGAGATGCAAAATGAAAAAATGATTTAATTAATTAATATCACCAAATGATTTTATGAAAATGAGAAACCAACCAAGATATTATTTGATGAAGTATTGAACCCATTATTCAAAATAGTCAAACTTGCTAATGAGCAAAAGAAAGAACACATAATCATAATTTAAATGAAAGTAAACAGTTGATAAAAATTAACGTTTTTTGTTTAAATTGAGATTTTTATGCTCGTTTCTAAATTTTGACATATACTCTTGTAATGAATGTCTCATATTATAGTGAATGTCTTAAGATTGTCTCAAAGAAATCCAAGGTGTGAAACTATTTGAAAAGGTTGATTCTGTAGATCATTATAATTATTAAGATTCTAATGGGGGCCCTTTAAATTTTGTAAAAATTTAGGGGGAGTTGTTGGGGCCCAACAGGTGGTAACTATGTTGGACTCTAATTCATACAATAATAAAAGAATACATATCATTGATGCAGAATCCACTACTACTGTTACGATCGCAACAATCCAACCAGAAGAACCAAAGGATCATGAGGAGGGGGGGCGCCTCTTCCATTCACATATGTGGATGAAGGGGACCTCGCTGCATTTTATTGTTGATAGAAGAATCCAAAAGAAATTCATCTCAGTAGAGATATTCAAGCAGTTGGATCTTCCAGCAACACCACACCTGCGTCCATACAACATCAGATGGCTTTGTCGAGGACGAGACCTTCGTGTCATCTAGCAGTGTTGCCTATCAAACAGCATCAATCCCTTCAAGGATGAGGTATTGTGTGATGTTTCCCCATTGGAATTCTATGATGTTCTATTAGGCCATACATATATATGGAAGTTTCATTATGTTTATGAGTCTCGAGCCCGTAGCATCATTATTACTCTGGGGGGTCAGCTCTGCAGGATACCAGAGGTAGTCCTGACTACTATCCCGACAAAACAGTGTCGCAAATTAATCTCTCATACCGCAAAGTTTATCCTCTTCACGATCTGGTCATAAGGTGAACAGAATGACACTGCAACCACTGCATCCTTGGCCCAATATCTTTCTATTCAGCAGAATCATATTGTAGAAGAGCACAAAAATATTGTTGTGCCACCTACGTGGGTGCCTCCACACTGCCAAATCCAGCAAATTTACAACATAGCCCTTCATACTCCTCATATCACATCTTCATCAATAGAGTCCTCCCACACTTGGGAAAATCATGTAGCTAGATCAAGTGAATGGATCCAACCCCTCCAGAAACAGGTTCATAACAACCTTCAACAAGCTAAGAAGGGCAACTTCTTCAGCAAGGCAAGTAGTTCACTAAGGTTCAGATTTGGCAAAATCTTCCCCATCTTCCATGGGAACTTGATGCAATGGATACCATTTCTTCCTAAGGGGGGAAGAATGATCCTCGCGAAAATTGATGGCCATCCACCTATTCCACTGGCTCAAAATAGGGGTTTCCACCTTGACGGTTTTTCTACAGTTTTTCGGGTCCTAAACTTTCAGGGTTGTTTTGAGGCACTAAACTGCGTTTTTCAGGCATGGCACAGTCACATTGTAAGATATAGATAGAGTGTGATAGTAACATGTGTATTCCTAAGATATACCTTTCCAACATGCTATCGTGTGCCCAAAACAAAGATCGTATGCAAAATTTAGGCCCTTGGGATGTTGACATATCAACTACCCCCATCAGGGCCCGCAAACCTTTTGGCATTTCATCTTCCGGGGTTAGGTTTTTGGATTTTTTTTATGTCAAAAAGGTATTTGAGAGCCTCATTGTATACATCATCATATTCTTATGAATGAGTGTAGCATTCACATCTCTTCTGAGAGATAAGCTATCACCATTCTAGCGAGTTCTATCACTTTGTATTTTTACAGTTTCTGTACATTTCTGTCATTAATAAAAATTGTGCATTAATGTATCTATGTGTTTCTAGAAATATATCTGTGTATTTATTTATTGTATTTCCACCTTCATTTTGTTCTAAAAATAATATGGATCATGGAGTGTGGTGAGAATATATTTCTCGCTAAGAGGGAGTGTTGATTTTTGTAGCTTCGGGTAGGTATTCTCACATGACCCTAACTGTTGGGCATGTGGAAATCATCATGGGCATCACATCGCACTTTCATTTTGGTGAAAACTCCCTTGGATTTGAGTGGGGGTTTCATGGGTTTTGTGATGGGATTTACGGGCTTCTGTTGGGGCTTCACACCCACAAGGAAAAGACTAATTTGATGTTGACTTGTGGAGAGGTTTTTATGTTGACCCCTAGGACTTGTATATAAAGGAGAGATTTCATTGTGAAATTAGATCATCACATTTTGGAAGAATGGAGTTGACATAACTGATTCTGCACTTGCGTCAAGGAGAATTGGTGATCTCAGCTAGGAAAGTCTGCAAGGTGGGGAATCTAGCCTAGGAGAAAGAAGGTGGAAGAGAGTGAAGTGTACAGAGGTGATTGTACCAGTTTTCTGTACTCATACATAGTTTACAGATAGGAGAAACGTGTATATATGTGTTTTTCATAAGGATGAATCGTTTATAGGGTATACGTGATTTGCTGTGGACAAAACAACGTATGTTTGCGGGTTTTCAGTTGGTGAATCGTGTAAGTTTTTGGGTAGATACAAATCCATACCAGCTGACAGGTGACATTAGCAAGTCATACAAGTGGTCTACATCTGATTCACGTGCAGGGGATATTCCCAGGGATATTACTGAGGTTTGGTTTTTTATTTGTATGGTTATTGGAGAAAAAGGTTCAATTTTGGTGACTTTGGAGGACAAGGTTATCCTCATATTTTGGTGATATTGTATTGGTTGGGAGGGCTAGTTTTTCCCTCTGGATTTCTAATGTTAACAAGATTACATAACTGAAATTGGTTCTCGTGTATATATGATTCATCTCTGATCTTTGTGTTTCCGCTGCATATGTTTTCAATCAATAATTTTCAGTGTAGAATTTTTCAATGATAACAGCTAGGGTTTTATTATTGGTTCACTAGGAAGCAATTTTCAAATCTTAAAAATAGTCACATAGATTGCATTTGAAAATTGACACTAGGATATTCATTTGTCTAATTTAAGCTAGTCAACCTAGTCTTACTCATAAAGCAATTAATCAAATAGATAAGGAAAATCATGACGCATGGTCCCTATATCCTCCCAGGTAGCAAACCCTAGGTTGTATTGGTCCCATTGGACCTTAATGTTTTCAATTTCTTGGCTCCTAAGTTTACAAATCATGTGGTCCAGTATACATAATGCTTCGACCAGAATGGATCCCTCCTTGGAAACCTGTAATTCCTCAAATTTCAACACATGGGATAGGTCATGTACATAATTCCTAATTATAAAAACGTGAAATACATTGTGCATATTTATTAGATGGGATGGAAGCTCAACCTTATAAGAAACTGGTATGATCCTTTCCAGGATATTAAATAGTCCAAAACAACTAGGGGATACCTTAGTTCCCTTACCAAATTTGAAGGAATTCTTAGAGGGTTTGACACTAACAAAAACCACGTTACCTTCCTTATAGATTCTATCAGTTCTCTTAGCATATGCATAACTTTTTTGATGGTCCATGGCTTCTTTAAGACTTTACTTAATGGAAACCATATATTCTTACATTTATCGGAGCATTCCTGGCCCCTATATGGACTAATATTCTAAATGATCCCAACTTAAAGGGGTGAGAAAAGGCCTTCTATATAGGACTTTATATGGAGCTTTCTGAATGGAACTATGATAGTTATTGTTGTAGGAAAATTCCACCAAGGAAAGATACTTCTCCCATTATTTTTGTTGGTCCATAACACACATTCTCAACATACCCTCCACTATTATAATAACTCTCTATGTATTTCCATCAGCCTCGAGATGATAAGCAGTACTCAAGTTGAGTTTAGTACCCATATAATTTAGGAGGCTTTGCAAAAACCTAGAAGTGAACCGTGAATCTCTATCAGATATGATTTTTTGAGGCACCCCATGCAGGTGAATCAATTCTTTTAGGAGGACCTGAGTGATGGTTGGTGCATGAAAGGTTCTCTTAAGTGGGAAATTTTGGTTATCTTGTCAACAACTACCATAATGTAGTCCTATCTTTGGGAGGTCATAGGAAAGACTCCCACAAAATCCATTGAAACCACTTCCCACTTAGTTTCAAGTATATCCTAGGGTTGTAGTGGACCTGGAGGGTGGAAATGTTCTTCCTTAACCTTTTGAAATTCCAAACACCGAGCTACAAACTTTGTTATATCCTTTTTCATGTCTGCCAAAAAAATGACTTTTTTAGATCAACGTGCATTTTCTTTACTCCTAGGTGTGTAGCAGAAGGGGTTTTGTGGGCTTCCTCCATTATGAATATCTTAATATCTTCATTCTTTGGCACATACATCCGACCCCAAAACCATAACAATCAATCAGTCTCTAAGGTTTATCCTTCCCATTTAGAACTCACAGGTACTCCCTCCTACAAGGAAGATTTTATTTGTTGGTAGAGGTAGTATTTTATAGGGAATATTACAATTTAGACCCCTAAGTATACTTTTATTGATAATAATGAATGATTTATGGGTCTTCTATTTAAAGAATCAACAACCTTGTTTTCCTTTCCCTCGATGTAGGATACCCTGAAATCGTATTCACTAAACAACTCACTCCAACATCATTGTTGGGAATTAAGGTCCTTCGCAGTGAAAATTTGCTCAAGACTCTTGTGATCAGTTTTTAGCTCAAACTGACATTCCATTAGATAATGTCTCCATAGCTTCAAATCCATTACCATTATAGCTATCTCTAGGTCATGAGTGACGTAATTTATTTCATGGTTCCTAAGTTTACATGAAGCATAAGCAATAACTCCTTCTTGCATTAAAATTGTGCCTAAACCCTATTTTGATGCATATGTGCATACAAAAAAGTCCTTCTTTAGGTCAAGCGCTCTCTAAATTGGGGCAGTTGTCAAGCATCATTTTGTCTCCATAAATTCTTCCTCACATTCATTTGTCCATTCAAATTTGACACCTTTCTCTTGTAGGGTTGTGATGGAATGGGCGATTCAAGAGAATCCTTCCACAAATATTCTATAATACGCTACTAGTCACATAAAGTTGTGTACTTCCTTAGTATTTTTAGGAGAAATCCAATCAATAGTTTCAATTTTACTACGATCCACCGCAATACATTCACCACTAATGGTATGTCCTAGCTATTGGATTTCTTTTTAGTAGAAGGAACATTTAGACAATTTCCCGCATATATTATGCTCTCTAAGGCATTAAAGTACCAGTCTTAGATGCTCTTGATGGTCTTTTTCATTTTGGGAGTAAATGAGGATTTCATCTAGGAATACTTGGAAAAAATGGTCCAAATATTTATGGAATACACTATACATCAGGTTCATAAATGTTGCAAGTGTATTGGTCAACCCAAATGGTACTACAATAAATTCATAGTGACCAAAACTTATTCTAAATTGTGTCTTTTGTATGTCCTCCTCCTTAATTCTTAGTTGGTGGTATTCCGACCACAAGTCAATATTGGAAAATATTGAAGTTCTCTTTAGTTGATCAAAGAGGTCATCAATGCAAGGCATGAGATACCTATTTCTGGTGGTGGCTTTGTTCGCATCATTGTAATCAATGCATATCCTAAGGGTTCCATCCTTCTTCTTTACAAAGAGCACTAGCACTCCCCACAGGGATACACTATGTCTGATCAATCCCTAGTCGAGAAGTTATTTGAGTTGCACACCTAACTCATTAAGTTATAAAACAGTCATTTGATAAGGTGTTTTAGATATGGGTTGTGTTCCAAATTTTAGGGAAATGGAGAAATCAAATTCTTGTACCAAGGGAAATCCTGGTAGCTCTTAGGGGAAAGCACCTACAAATTCATAGAGTATTGGATGTAGCTTATCAGAGGGGTTTTCATCTTCACTAATCATCTCAAATTCATAAATATTAAACCCTTTCCTCATACACTTTTTAACCTTATGCGCTAAGATGAGGCATAACGTAATTTCTCACTTAATCCCCTCAATCACTACAAGATCTCCTAGATCATTTTGGAAAAAATCCATCCTCTTGTATCAATCCACCAAGACTCAATGAGATTCAAGATAGCTCATTCCTATGATTAGTTCCATAATTTTCTAGAGTCGTACTATATAAGTTCATTTTTGAGACACAACCCCCAATGTTGAAAATACACTTATTTAATAGAGGGTACCTATAGATTTCTTAACATTGAATGCCATTTCTACCATCCTAAAGTTATTTTGGTCATGAGCTACGAATCCACATATAATCAGAGCAGAAGGGGAAATAAAACTATCAATGGCACCATAATCAATTAACACAAAAAGAGGAATGCTTTTAATCATACTAGCGAACTCCACCATTGTGGCTTGGTGCTCATCCTAGCAATGGGTTACATCAGCATGAATTTGATGTTTAGCCTGGGATTTTTCTCATTTACCTTCTCATTTTCTAAGCCTTGGTTGGTACTTCAGGAAATTCCTCTGATAATGGGGACCCCCACATTCCCAACATTTCACTTGGCCCTGATTTCTCATTTGACCCCATCCTCAACCACTACCTCCTTTGCATCTACATATTGCTCCTCTTGAGTAGGGTTGACCCCCTTGTTCTTCTGGAGGTACCCCAGAAGTTACACTAGAAACCATATTTACATTGTTTGGTCTCCCATGGAATCCATACTGATGCCCCCCAACTCTGATGGCCCTATATTTTGAGGGTTCTCTTAATGGTTCCACATACTTCTTCGATTGACCTTTTATATCAATCATATTTTTGACCTACTTCTCCAAAATTGTTTTCACGGCCATCGTAGTGGATTTCCACATGGCGACCTCGACTCAAACTAAAGGATTGGTCCCATACAAGAATCTTTCATCTTGTCATTTGTCATATACCATGTAGTCCACATGATGAACTAGTGTGTAGTACTCTTCTTCATAAGCTTCTATTGATCTGCCATTCTGTCTAACTGCATGGAAGTTTCCTACATGTTGGTGTTTGTATTCCTCTAAGAGGTACCTGGTTTTGAAATTTTCCTCAAACATAGGTAACTTGTAGGGGAGTGACTTGCAACTTATTCTCTTCATTTATCCATCATAATAGTGCTTCTCCTTTAAGGAGACTCATTGCAATTTGTGCCTTTCCCCTATAGTGTATGACTTAAAACTGAGTGCCCTCTTAACACCTATCACCCAAGCCTCGGCTACTTGACCCCCATCTCGACCGGTGAACATGAGTATTTGGATTTTTGAACCTCTTTCATAATATCTAGGGGTGCTCCTTTTTTCTCATCATTGGAAAGAAAGTCTCAGTCCTATATCTATTTCTATTCCAATTCTCTTTCATGACTCGAGACTTTTTTTGGGTTTTGACCTTGGCTAGATGATCCATATGGATTTCCCACCTATTCCAACTAGCTCATTTTGGCATATTTCTAGTTTGGCATTGTTTTCCCTAGTTTTCAGGTCCCTGACTTGCGGGGTCATTTTGAGTCCCTAAAGAGCGTTTTTTAGGGCTCACCACAGTCAGTATGAACTTTGATAGATAGAAAAAAAATGTTTATTCCTCATATAGACCTTTACAAAGGGCTATCGTGTGCCTAAAATGGAGATCATATGAAAAAGTTACGACCCCGAGAAGTTGATGTACTAACTTACCCAAACGGGGCCCACATGCCTTTTGGTGCTTCATCTCCTATGGTTAGGTTTTTTGGATGTCTAGGGTTTCTGACATTCTTGTTTATTGTAAAAATGCCTTCAAAGCCTCATTGTAATCATCTTCAGGTGAATGAGTGCAGTCGTCACATCTCTTCTCAGAGATAATCCGCCACCATTCTAGCAAGCATGTTTCTGCTGCATTTTATAGTTTCAGCTTATTTCCTTATTGAATAGAAACCAGTTTTACTGTATATTTGTTATTCTGTGTTAAGCATCTTTTGATAATAATCGGTATTCATTTCATTCTTCAAATATATTATGGATCACTAGAAACCCAATCCTTAAAGATATTGGTCATTTCTCCTAGGGAATGTAGTATGGCTTGTTCGGTTGAGGTTCCAACATCAGGGTTGACTTGTGGTTTCCTTTGATGCTTAGGGGCCATGGTTATACCTGAGAATGCAAATTATCTTTTCAGCCTTATGTTTTGAGTTTCATGGATTAAATTACATTATGAATAAGATAAGTAGTAGAGGTTATATTTATATTCCTAATTTCCAAGGTTTTAAAAGAAACATCCAGTTGTCCTAGTCTCAAGTTGGGTATGTGCTTGTGAAACTTGAATTTTATATGTGATTATGGCCTCATATGACTTAGAATTTGTAGACCTATGTAATCAGTTCAAGGTTTATAAAAGATATTAAGTCTGGAATATCATAATCAACCAAGCATGTGCATATGCATATTCTAATGCATTTCCTACCACTAATATGAACACAAAGAAGAAGGTTGAAGAAGAAGAGAAGATGCATCCTACGGAGGTCTAGGGGATAAGTACCAAATATCCCTTCCTCATGCGTCACTAATTATAATGCACTCCACCTAAGGTTTTTGTACTTTCCTATGTTGACTCAGGCATGTACTGGGTCATGAGTATTGCATCCAGAGTAGTCGTCAGGACATCCTCATCCCCTCTAGTAACTCACCAAATTGTGCCCCAACTACATGTGTTATGAGTATTGGAAATCCTCATGTAATATTTTATAACTCCAAACCGGACACCAGTCTCCTTAAAAATACCACTAATAAGATCCCAAAATGTACCGTCTCCCTAGGATGACTCCGCAATTTCTCTTAGAAACCAGGGGTGTGTGATCTTGCACTCT
Source organism: Picea sitchensis (assembly GCA_010110895.2). Classification (NCBI taxonomy): domain Eukaryota; kingdom Viridiplantae; phylum Streptophyta; class Pinopsida; order Pinales; family Pinaceae; genus Picea; species Picea sitchensis. The sequence continues at coordinate 37,298 of SNQJ01S0025277.1, forward strand.
AGATAGTATGATAGGATATCCTCGAGGATGTTGTTTCCCCTGTCACTAATAGTGCATGTAGATGATATAATAAACTAATTGTGTTCTAAAACAAGATCCATGGTGCAGTGCTCATTTTAAAAAACTTGCTTGAATAAATATGTACATCACATGCTAAGGTAAAAACATTCATATATCGAAATTCATAAATGACATTTAATGAAAAAATTAGTGATAAACCGTTAAATCTTGTTGTACTTTGTTGCAATAACAACTTTATCAATCATGCCTTATTCAATTCTATTTTTTAATATAAAAACAACCTACAACATAAATAAACTCAAATTGCCCAGAAGTTAAAACTAATGTGTATCTTTTAAAGTCATGACATGATACCTCAATTAAGATGTCATTTCTAAGTATGACATGATTACTACAATAACACTTAAACAATTAATTTTTTTACTAAAACTTAACATAAATATAATAATTGAAATTGTAAACCCTTATAACATTCATGAAATAAATACAAATTCAATTAATTATATATATATATATATATATATAATTTGTTTGTTCAAGTATGGCATAATTACAATTTTTAATTAATTATTTTGTTCATGTGTAAAATCATTATAACCACCAAATAATTTCATAACTCACGTGGCATAATTAGCTAATTAAATTGATTCTCAATAATAACGTAATTTCAGTCCCACTAATAAGAATGGTTTATAAATCTCCTTTTAACTCTACATTAGAAACATTGTAGTGATTAATAATGGTGAGCATAATATAAATTCAGAATGGTTTCTAAATTTCCTTTTAACTCTACATTAGGAACACTGTAGTGATTAATAATGGTGAGCATAATATAAATTCAGAATGGTTTCTAAATTTCCTTTTAACTCTACATTAGGAATACTGTAGTGATTAATAATGGTGAGCATAATATAAATTCAGAATGGTTTCTAAATTTCCTTTTAACTCTACATTAGGAACACTGTAGTGATTAATAATGATGAGCATAATATAAATTCAGAATGGTTTCTAAATTTCCTTTTAACTCTACATTAGGAACACTGTAGTGATTAATAATGGTAAGCATAATATAAATGGAATTTAGTATCTCTATTGAAAATGTCTAATGAAACATTACTACTATCTTGTATAATGAAACATTACTACTATCCTGGCATATCTTATTTCATACCTAATCTGTAAGTCTTCATAATCACATGATAACAATTATGCAACTAACATATTTTAATTCCACATCATGCTCTCTATATATAATTGGGCACTTCAATTATTAAATTACTAACATTCCTCATTCATATATACTTAAGAGTAGTCCTCGTATGGGGTGTCACCTATGCGTACACACGTTTAATGTTCATGTACTCCCATGTCGTCAGAACTCCACTTACCCTCCCTTCCAAGGGTGGCAATAACGCTCGCACACTCTCCATCAGTTTTTGGCTCATGGGAAATGTCACTCTTAATTCGACAAACGAGCTCCTCTCGTCACCTTAATGGCTCATTCAATGGCGTGGGATTAATTTCCCCTTCTCCCCTAACGATAGCCTAGTATTTTGGCACCTTCTTCCTAACGATAGCCTAGTATTTTGGCACCTTCTTCCTTTCTCTGGCTCTGTGTACTTGGGCTTTGCCTTCCTTTTCATCCACCATTGTGTCTTTCACCCTGTCATATGTTTCTTATTGACCATTATGCCGAGAGAAAGAGGCAAGCCAAAACGTAGACCAAATTACTACTGCTATCTAGCTAATCGAGGGTGTCTTTACACTCCTTCTTTACAATCATATATGTGGA
>SNQJ01S0025277.1:64789-79110 GCA_010110895.2 Picea sitchensis
GATTTCCGTGGCCAAGTTCTCGAGTATTTTCTCACGAGGCTCTGATGCACAATCCCACGTGCGGATCCAACGGTCCTCTCGCGATCTGGATCCAACGGCTATCTCCTTCTCGCGCCTCGCGTCCTCGTGACTCGAAGTACCCAATATTTGGGCTCTCACCCTGTGAGCTCCCGAGTTCGCAAGATCCTCAGATCTCCGCCACCTGTCCTCTTCAATTGGACGCTCCTGATCCTTTCACCACTTCATTGCCTCGTGTCCTCGTGCCCCCGCGAATTTTAACACCAATTTCTCAACACTTCCACTTACGATTTCCCGAGATGCGAGGTCCCACCTGTCCACTTGCCAACTCTTGTGGCTCCACACTAACCTCGGAGAAGTAGAGATATTTCTTATCGTAATATCACAGCTCTCCTTACCAACTCAGGATACTTTCCTCATGAGGTCCCGAGAGGTGATCTCGTGAAAAATCCAACGACCCCGACCGACTTGGATCAACGGTGCTGCCCTTCCTGAGCTTGGAATCCTCTCCACGCCTGCGCTATAACTACCTTTCACCTCTGGGCGATCCCACGACAACTTCCTTGTACTTAGCCTTCAGGTAGTTCAAAGGTCTATCCCTCCTGAGCTTTTCCACTCTGATTCTTTCAGGGGGACTTGCACGTGCTCCTCGCGGCAATCATTCAACAACTCTCCAGTGTTGAATGCCTTCGACTCTGCACAACTCCTGCAGCAGCAGTCTTTTATTTCCTTTGCTCAGATTCACAACTGAGACTTCTACTTCAGCCTACGCACTTCTTTCATGGCTTCAACAACCCACTTCCACTTCTGGTTGAATGAGAACAAAAGTTAACCTACTGAGCCTTCATCAACGCACTCCTTGCGGATGACTTCAAATGCACACCTTGCAGGAATCTCCTGGTTCAGATAGAGAAACAATTGAACCTGATTCTCTCTCCCTTTCAGACTTCAGTTTGAAACATGAAATCACATGCACAACATATACAAAGCAAATGCATAACAAGAAAGCAAACATTCATGAGCATAACATCAATACACAGAGAAAACAACACAAACCATGAGCTTGAATCAAAGCTTCCTTCTATTAATTCAAATGATTGTACATGGGTGTTCTTCATACACTATTCTATGCTTGCTCTTCTCTTCTACTGGGTTGATAATATTACAATGCACAATGAGGGTGTCTATATCCGTTTTCCCTCTCATACTCTAACTATCAAATCTAGACTTAAAATCCTATCTACCAGCATTAACTATATTAAATGCCTCCTATCTACCAAAGGATGAGAGCTTAAAGGCTCAAGGTCCAATACAATATACAAATGCGCCTTCATAAATGGTTCATTAAAGACTTGCGCTACAATCCCAAAGTATTTCAAAAATTTGGGTTTGTTTATCCAGCTGATCTCCACTTGATGAGTTGGCTCGCTTGATGAGTTGGCGATGCTCCTGCATCAATCTTGTAATAAATAGTCCAAAGTCCACTTCTGCATTTATATAATCGTATTAATCCCAAAATTAAAAAAAGGGAATGATAACAGTTATCATATTGTAAAAGGATCGTTTAAGAACAGGCCTATCATCTCTGGAGTCCCTTACCTCTGCTACCCCCCTATTCCAAAATTCACTAAAATACACCTAATGTTAGTTGAGGACTCATTTCAGCTTAGTGATCTCCTCCTTTAAAGAATCCAACCAGACCGGTTGATTCTCTCCAACACTTTTAGTCGTTTCAGTTGTGGTTTCCTTCTTCTTCTGCTCGTTCCTTTTCTTCTTAGCAATTGGCTTGTTGATGAATAAATCCTTCATAATGGGACTCATCCTGGCTTCCAATGTAGAGTCAGTGGCAAGTTCTGTGCGAAACTTATTTTCTAGTATATGCACGAATACCCTTTCCTCCTTATTCGCAGGAAAGTCTAGCATGTTACCCGAATAACCAATCTCACTGGATTTAGCCTTGTCCACGTACCTTGGTTTGTGGATACCAAAATGATTTTACAGAGAGCAGAACGTCGAGAAATTTGGAGATTTCCCCATTTATGGATAAACGGATGTCTACATATTTGAGGATTGGTAGTTATAGAATCCCAATTATGAAGCACAGACAGACTACGTACAAGTGTGTTGGGTTTCCATGCTCGGCTAATCCATTTCAAATGATTAGATTTTGAGTTCGTTATATGGCGGCATTCAGCTGATGTCATACAACTGTGAAGTACTGAACAAGTGAAATGGGGTGATTTGACTAGCCGTCACCCGTTCCACGAGTGGTAGTTTGACATTTTGAAACACGTGATACTGCGTCTTGGCGAAAGTGGATTTGGAAAACCACCTTTCTTCCTAGGTGTATCTCTGAAGGCATTGTGCATCTATGTTCTCAAGACTTGGGTCTTATCTAGAATTGTCATGGTGATAACACCAGGAAATCAGGAGAGATAATTTTGATGTATATATGGAGCCAAAATGGTTCATATTTTTCATGAGTTGTTGAATTGTTAACCTGATAAGTTTCGATGACTACACATTTTGCAGAATTAACAACAACTAGATCAGATCAAATTAGTGCAGAGTCCATAGGAATGCAAGAGGCACAGGATAATTACAGTCAGCCAGATGAGAGCAGAGGGATGGATGTCCATTTGGGCATTGAGGGAACAAACTCCAATGGACATGGAGAAGAAAGGAATGAAAACATGAATATGGCAGAGACCATTAAAAATTTGCAGAAGGATGTCCAAAGCCATAAGGTTGATAATGAAAGGCTTATGAGAGCCAAGGAGTAGTAGGATGACTTCAACATGAATTTATTGGAGGGATTGAATAGAATATAAAAGAAACTGGTTAAGGAGAGTGACTCAAGCAAATCTGAAAGTCACAAGCCTTCGGATGAGAAAAGAAAAGCAAGAAGTGTTAGCAGACACCACCATCATTCCCAAAGGAATTCTAGTAAGAGAACAGGTAGAAGCTCAAGTCCATCCCCTATCAGAAGGAATAAGAGGTCTAGGGTGGATGATCTACGAGGAGAAATGAACAAAATCAAACCTCCTACATTTGATGGTGAGCACAAGAAAGATGAAGATGTAGAAACATGGTTGTTGGGCATGAGAAAGTATTTTCAGTTGCATAATTATTCTTCTCATGCAGAGGGTAGAATTGTTATTTATCAACTCAAAGGAAAGGCATCCATGTGGTGGGATCATCTTATGCAAGTGCATCACATTAAAGAGAAAATTATTACTTGGAGGTAATTCAAGAAATATTTCGAGAAGAAATACTTGACGAAGAGATACTATGACAAGAAAATGAAAGAGTTATTTGAACTCAAGATTGGAAGTATGACCATAGATGAATATGAGATAAGGTTTCTAGAAATGTTGAAGTATGTCTCATTCATCGAGGATGAGACAATAAAAATTCAAAGGTATTTGAGTGGATTGCCATCATTCATCAGTGACAAAATACAGTATGATGAACCCAAGACATTGGAAGAGACCATAAGATGAGCTAAATGTCTATATGATTAGCAGAAAGCAAGGCCAGTTTTCCAAAAGGCTTGGGAAGACAAAAAGAAATGAAAGATGGATCAGAGGAATAAGGGAGCTAAGCCACCATTCTTCAGAAATAATCCACAGGGATAGAAAACGCCTAAAGAACCCAGAACGATTGACATAGGGAGTCAAGGGCCAAGACAGCCACCTATTCAATCTTGGGGTTGTAAAGGAGATCATAGGTTCAGAGATTGTCCTCACAGAAGTGAAAAGGGAAGGGTTTTTCACAATGTACAGCTAGCTGAAACAGTGGAGGACATGGGCAGATATGTGACAAGGATCTATGCAGCCCTGGATAACAAGCAAGAAGAGTATCGGTCCCACATGATTGAAGTGGAAGGTATGATCAACAACCAAGCCATTGTTATTTTAATTGATTCAGAAGCTATTCATAGTTATATAGACCCAAAGATGGTGGAAAAATTGCATTTTCCAAGAAGCAAACATGGGAAATCGTGGTTGGTGCAGCTACCTACAGGAGCCAAATGAAAAGTTAATGAGATGGTTAAGTCATGCCTCATGGACATGAATGGACTGAAAACCAAGGCAAATTTGAACATCTTGCCTTTAGGTTCCTATGATTGTCTAATTAGGATGTATTGGTTGGACCAACATCATGCTCTCCTAGATTGTCATAACAAAGCATTAAACTAAGGAAAGTGCAGGGAATTCCCAGAACAGTAACCATTAGAGAAATTTCAGCATTGCAGTTGAAGAAATGTTACAGAAAAGGATGTCAAATATTTTCAGCTCATATAGAAGAGACACATAAAGATAAGGAGCCAAATTTGGAATATTATGCAATCCTGGAATAATTTGAAGATGTGTTCAAGGAAGTACCAGGACTACCCCCAAAAAGAGACATTGATTTCTCTATAAATCTAATGCCTGGAGAAGCGCCAGTATCAAAGACTCCTTACAGAATGAGTACACCGGAATTGAAGGAGTTGCAAATGCAGCTTAAAGAAATTCTTAAGAAGGGGTATACACACCCAAGTGTGTCACCTTGGCGTGCCCCAGTCTTGTTTGTGAAGAAGAAAGATGGAACATTAAGATTGTGCACTGACTTCAGACAGTTGAATAAAGTAACTGTTAAGAACATGTATCATCTGCAAGGGATTGATGATCTCTTTGATCAATTGAAGGATGCAAGGATATTTTCAAAGATAGATCTCAAATCAGGATACCATCGGGTAAGGATTAAAGAAGAAGATGTCAGCAAGACCACCTTCAGGACAAGGTATGGTCATTATGAGTTCACAGTGGTGCCATTTGGGTTGTCAAATGCACCAGATGTTTTCATGTGCTTAATGAATGGTGTTTTCCGAGAATATTTAGACAAGTTTGTCATTGTCTTTTTGGATGACNAGACAAGTTTGTCATTGTCTTTTTGGATGACATTCTTATATATTCTAAGTCAAAGGAAGAGCATGAACATCATTTCAAGATGGTGTTGCAAGTATTAAGGAAGGATCAGTTGTATGCCAAATTGAGCAAGTGATCATTTTATCATAAACAAATTCATTATTTGGGGCATATCATTTCAAAGGATGGGATAGCAGTGGATCCTAAGAAGATAGAATCCATTAGAGAATGATCAGCGCTGAACAATGTGATAGAGGTAAGATCATTCATGGGTCTTCCAGGCTACTACAGAAGATTTATTGAACGATTCACACCCAATCACTTCCTTTCAAAGAAAGGGAGTGAAGTTTCAGTGGACACTGGTTTGCGAAAAGAGTTTCCAACACTTGAAACAATTATTGACAAGTGCTCCAATATTAATAATTGCAGACCCAAATGAAGACTTCATTGTATGCACAGATGCATGTAATGAAGGAATTGGTGGAGTCCTCATTCAAAATGGGTTTGTCATATGTTATGAATCAAGGAAGTTGAAGGAGCATGAAAGAAATTATGCCACTCATGATTTGGAGTTGGCAGCCATAGTGCATGCCTTGAGGAAATGGAGACACTACCTCATGGGAAAAGGGTTTGAGCTAAGAATAGACCACAATGGTCTGAAATATTTACTTGATCAGCCAAATCTAAATGCTAGGCAGAGCAGATGGTTACAATTTTTAAGTGAATATGACTTTGATATAAAGCATATCAAGGGGAAAGAGAATAAATTGGTTGATGCACTCAGCAGGAGGGTGCATGAACTACATGCTACAACCATTAGCATGTATCAGACTGATATTAAAAGAAAATTTCTGGAGGCTGGAAATGTAGATCTGCAATACAGAGAATTGGTAGCAAAGCTATAGCAGGGTAAGATACCACAAAAGGTGGATAATTATAATTTGGGAATAGATGTAATATTGTTGCACAAGAACATAATTTTTGTTCCAAATATTCAGGACTTGAAACGTATGATTTTGCATGAAATGCATAATGTTCCTTATGCAAGGCACCCTGGATATCAGAAAATCGTGGTAGCGATCAAGAGCCATTACTTTTGGTCAGGTATGAAGAGAGAGATCATTCAATACATCGCTAGATGTATGGAATGCCATAAAGTTAAATTTGATCATAGGCACCCAGCAAGGTTGTTGCAACCATTGCCCATTCCTGAATGGAAGTGGGAAGTGGACACAATGGATTTTATTACGGGATTGCCCAAAACAGGAAAGCTACATGATTCGATCATGGTAGTGGTGGAAAAGCTTACAAAATATTCCCATTTTATTCCACTGAAAACTACTCAGAAGGCAGTAGATGTTGTGGATATTTTCATGAAGGAAGTGGCACGATTGCACGGCATTCCTAAAACAATAGTGTCTGACAGAGACCCGAAATTCACCTCGAATTTTTGGAAAGGATTGTTCAAAGGATTCAGAATGAAACTAAACTTTAGTACAGATTATCATCCTAATTCTGATAGACAGATAGAGAGGGTGAACAGAGTGATAGAAGACATAATGAGAATGTATGTGATGGATAAACCATCGAAATGCGAAGAGTACCTACACTTGGTAGAATTCGCTTACAATAATGGGTATCAAGCATCATTGAAGATGAGCCAATTTGAAGCACTTTATAGAAGAAAGTGCAATACTCCAGTGAGCTAGGATAATCCAGTTGATAGGACAGTAGTTGGGCCAGAGTTGCTCAAGGAGATGGAGGACCAAATGATAAAAATTAAGAAGAATTAAAAATCTGCCCAAGCCAGGCAGAAAGGTTATGATGATAAGAACAGAACCCATAGAGAGTTCAAAGTGGGTGATCATGTTTTCCTGAAGGTGAAATCTAACAGGATTTCCTTGAAGTTGGGAAGCTGCACCAAGTTGGCAGCCAGATTTTGTGGGCCATTTGAAATCCTAAAGAGGATTGGCCCAGTTGCTTATATGATTGCAGTGTCTGCATATATGTCTGTTCATAATGTATTCCATGTATCATTGCTAAATAAATATATACCTGATGCTAATCATGTCATTGATGGAATGTGATTCAGGTGGAACAAGAAGGCACTTTTCAAGTGCATCTGGTGTGTGTTATGGATTGAAAAATCAAGCAGCTCCGGAATCGAGCCATAGGTCTTGTAAAGGTCCAGTGGACCTGGTACAGTCATGAGGACGCTACTTGGGAGCATGAGGATGCAATGCGGACAGAATACCCACATCTTTTTTACGATTTATGAAAACTTGTTTTATATGGGTATATGATGCACTGAGGCCAGTGCATAAATAAGGGGAGGGGATTGTAATATCTCTCGACTGAACCCAGTTGCAAATGTAATATAAGTGTACTTAAGTTGGTGAGTTGTTTTGACATCATTTTTTAATGCACCTTTCATGGCATAGTGCACACAAGTAATGCGCAGTAAAATGATGAAGTGTGCACATAACCGGACACTGTGCACAGTAACTAAAGTGTGCGCAGTATGGGGGTCAGTGAACCTCGTGTATATGATATGTATTATAGGTTGGTGAGCCAGTTATGATAAGTTTGGATGCTTATGTTTTGTAATTAGGCCACTGATCCTAGATGTTAAAGGCCAGTGCGCCTATTTTGTATATGTATCATGATTAATATAAAATACATCGTTACCATCATTCTGACGATCCTTACCATCCTTACCATCATTCTAACGATCATTCTTACGATGATCTTGCCCATCATTCAGTCATCCAGTCAATGATTTCATGACCATTCTTCACTTTCGTGGTGGGTTATCCTTCAGACATTCATTTCACTCTATTTGAGTATGTTTCCATACCCATTTGTTGTTGGTGTACCTGGTTATCTTGGGAGCGGGATTGAAGAAGCAGGTTGTCAGGCCCATGGGAAACTGAAGAGATGGGTTTTCAGGCTCGTGAGCAATTCTCTGAGTGAGAGACTTGTTGGGGAAATGATTCCTGAAGGTGCTAAACTACAGCTACAGTGCTCGGAGACTTCTGGTCCAGCCTGTTGTTGAAGCCCTGTAAGGGAAGTGGGAAAGTCAAGGGACTGTTGAGAAGAGAAGGGGCACACTTCCTTGGGTGGGACAGGGATGTGGGGAATGAGAGACTATAGGTTGTTAGTTGAGTGAGCACCTGAGACAGATTCTTTCTTGTTGTCTATGAGCCATTAGCCTGGTTTGGAATCCCTTTACCCGGGTGGAGTTTAGTCCCAGCTCAGGGGTGACTCACTGTTGAGAGTGATGAATAGTGTGGTCTAAGGTTGGGAGGTTCATGGACGGTTTGCACACAGTTGGTGACAATATTTCCAAGATAAGTACCAATCGTGTGATAAATTTAAATGTTGCATTGTTATTTACGTGTTTATGTTACAGTTTATCATATGTGTGATTATAACTGTCTGTATGTTTATGGGTATTTCCCTGTATATGTTGCATGTCTGTGTTTACTGTTATTTCAATACGAAATTGTATATTTATAGGATGTGATTGTTTTTTTATGTTATATGTAAATCTTCTACAAGAGTGTTGTATGTATATGTTATAATTGCATGCAGTTGAAGTGAAAATTTATGTGTCATAGCTCAGTTGAATACTGGGTATGTTACAGTATGTTCCACAGAGAGAGAACGAAAGTGTTCCCGCGTGTATCCTGGCTCTTTGTAAGGTTGGGAATGTTACAAAGACGTTTTCAGAGCTAAGTAAAGTGTCTGAGGAGTGGCATGCCCGGCCAGTGTGAGGCCGGGGGTGTTACAATATCCTTGTTCTAAACTGTATAGGGAAATTCTCTAGAAGGAAGACTCGTGAGGAAATGGATGGTATGAGGAGGCAAAGATGACGAGGGAGGTGGACCCAGTCGAATTTGGCAAGTGATGAAGTTGTAGTAATTTGAACTACACTTAATATTACCCCTCTCGTGCGGCATGAAGAAAGGAATATAATCAGAAGTCCAAGAGATACAGGGAAAATAAGACAGGGATCCACGTGAAAAGAGATCCTTTTTGAGAGAGGAGGAAACCATCCACAATGCCCAAGTAAACAATGGAGAACAAAATCCATGCATTACCTCCAATAAGTGATCCATTCTATTCATGGAAAGTGGCATTAAGCTTGAGATAACGACATTTATCCTCCTCATAGCAACTCTAAAACAAATCATCTCCCTATCTAATCAACTCATTAAGTTTCCCACGCAGTGCAGGAACACCTCCATCCTTGCAACATTAATTGTCTACATTGGCATGAATGAAGGGAGAAGAGTGGTGGTTGGTCACATTAGCATCATCTAGTGCATGTGCTCCAGCGCTCACCCCATCCGGGGATATTACTATTATTATATTGCTATTATTATTATTATTATTACGGGTTATTACACACCCCCACTCATTGTGTGCTACCCCTGTTAGAAATAATACATGTGCTCGTTTAACCATACACAATATAGCAATATTGTCACCCAACCATAGGCCGAATCCAGCCCAAAGCACCTTAATCTTGATAGAGAATGATTCTAGAAGCAAACCCTAGGCCTAATATCCAATCAATGTAGCGTACCTCTCTCTCTAGAGCTAGCACACAAGGCAGAAATTTCAAACCATAACCAATAGAAAGTCCAAGCCTAAACCGAGAATACAGGTTGTAGTAGCTGCTACTGCAGCTACTCTCTAGACTTGCGCACTTACCCAGTTTCTGCAGTGCACACTCTTCATTTCTGCAGCTACGAGATGTGTGTACAAAATTAGCTCTAGCACCTTATATTTATACTATTTTCTCTAGGTTGTCTGGGCCGACATCTCTTTTTGGAGGCTAAAGACTCAATATAAAATACTCTCTTTAGCCGACTTTACTTCTAGGGTTATGTCCAAGTCTTTTAGGGTTCATCTTGCTTCCCAGAATATTCTATTCTTGTCAGGGTTACATGTGGAGTTTAATACCTCTCTCGGCTACCATAATATCAACACTCCCTCCTAGCTAGGGAGGAATTGAAAGCAATGGTCTTGAGCACAAACATACCATTAAATCAGTAGCATCATCATATCCATACAGGCTATCTCATGATTAGATCACAAGCATAATCATCACTATCAGTATCATCTGATAGCATCAACTGCATCATCTCTTGAATCCATACTCCATCTAAGTAATCAGGCATGATGTTGAATAATCCACTCACTCCACAGAGTGATACAAGAACCATTCTTCTAATCTATACATATGTCCTAGAAGAATAATTATTCCAACAGATGTTGGAAGCCACACCATGGGATACATGGACTATTCTTCTAATCCAGAAATACATCCTAGAAGAATGACTGTCTTGGACCATTTTCCCTTTTGTCACTACTGTGAACTCAGGGAGACATGCCATTCTTCTAATCTGGATATATGTCCTAGAATAATAGTTATCCATGGTACATCAACAATCTATCAACCTGGACCATTCTCCATAGGGAGAATATTTGTCCACCATCAATCTTTCAACCTGGACCATCCTCCACAGGAAGGATGTCTATCCACCAGCAATTTGTCCTGCCTGGACCATTCTCCGCTTGGAGAATGTCTATCCATCATCACACTGACTATCCATCTAGTTGGAAATCATCTCCAACACTAGTGATAGTCTCCATGGAAATCAGAGAAATGCAAGAAAATAGAACACAATTGTGTCTATCCATAGTAGTACACAGCTATTGTCAAGTGGTACACAACCACACCAAGTAGTACACGGCTACTTAATCAGTGACACATAGTTACAACCAGTGGAACACATCCACCACAGTAGCATACATCTATTTTCCAAAGACATACAGTCTCCAAAGCAATCATATCATCTTATATCAACCTGCATAGAAACAATATCATGATACAAATTGAGTCATCTGGGCCATTCTTCCACTCACATCTGTGAGATATGGAAGAGCATCTACCCTCAGAAGGTAAAACATCAACCATGGTCTATCTAGACTATTCTTCTCAAGCATAGAAGAATAATTGTCACTAATTTCTGAGCTTGGACCATTCACCTAACTGGGCCATTCCTTCGGCACTAATCATAGTGCAACCTAGAGAGAATGAGTCTGCCCTAGGGAATGCCTGTCCTTTATTATTGAACCTGAACCATTCACCTAACTAGGCCATTCCTATGGCACTAAACATAGTGCAACCTGGATAGAATGAGTCTTCCCTAGGGAATGACTATCCTGCACCAAACTCCAAAACGAACCATTCTTTGAAACTGCTCACAACTGTGAACTTTGAAAGAATGACTTCCCGGCAAGGCGAACCATTCTACTTGACCACTACTAAGAGTGACTGCCAATAAGAATGACTGTCCTAGACCATTCCCCCATAATGGCCACAAGGGGAATTTTTTTCTATGGTATATCATTAATCTATCGAACCATTTTCATTACGAAAATGATTATCTGATCTGGACCATTTTCCAAACTGGAAAATGCCTGTCTGTCAAAAATCTGAAACCACTTTTCGAACTAGAAAGGAACTACCCATCCTAGACCATTTTTCGAACCGAAAAATGACTTTCCATAAATCAATAACACATTAGTGCTCCCTCCCAACCTGGGAGTAATCTCTTCCTTTTTCAATAAGGAAGTTCTCTCCACGAGCCCCAGCTTGTCTCTTACGTATGCAAACTTTTATTCTTGGACAGAGACTTTACCAAAATATCTGCTATCTGCTCATGTGTGGATATATATTGGAGAACCACTTCTCTTTTCTGAACTTCATCATGGAGAATTTAATGTTTGATCTCAACGTACTTTGGTCTATTATGGAACACTGGTTTTCTATGTAGGCTTCATATAGCTCTGATCATTACAATGGTCGAATTCAACACTTACATTTCCTGGTAGCTCATGACATCGTGGAAAGGCTCAAACTGAAACATATCCAAGTTGCACTTCTTATATCATCATGAGAGTTTTCCATGGATTAGCAATCCATCATCCCAGACTTCTGAGTAACTATTCTGATACATTGTTTCTATCATAGAAGGTTTTCACCACGCTTCTGATGTATATGAGATACTCTGCATCAAGTCATTTGAATCCATACAATGTATTATTATATCTATATATATGGGTCTCTTTCTGGTATAACTCAAAACCTTGAGATTGCTTTACATAAGCTTCTTCCTCAAATGCTCTATTGGGAAGGACAATCTTTTACAACCAACTGATGTAAACTTCAATCCATGGATACTGCAAGAGATATAGTAGCTCAAATAGAGGTATATCTGGTTTACAGGAAAAAGTTGTTATCATAGTCTTCTCCTCCTTATGGAAGAACCTCTAGTTCTGAATCTCGCAATGCTTCCATTCATAACCTTTTTTTCACAATTTCTTACATATATTGTTTTTCATCATAACTTCCATTTCTTTTGTTTTATTGCTTCTAGTGGGTTTGAACCAAGCTGGTAGTCTGGTTGTTGTTTTTTTCTTTCTTTCTTGGATTCTTCATGTTCTTCCTCATGTTTAACTTTAGCTCTTAGGTCCATGGAGTCTTCTATAGATTCCATGCCCTGAAGATTCCAACTTCTTCCTTTTATCATAGGATCATGGATGTAGATGGACAACCAAGAATACTTTGAGGCTTATTTTCAAAGAAGAATTCTTCTTAACACGCGTTGCTTATCATGGTTGCTACTTTCAATGGGAAAGGAAAGATACTTCATAATCCTCAATGGATCATATCATTTAGGATTAGATCCCTCCTAATCCTTGTTTCATGCATGAATGCATGCTCTTGTTTTGGAATTATGTAATCATCTCCCTCAATCTAAGAGAGTTCATGCTTTCGTTTGCATTATTATTGCCTTCTACAAAGTGTCATGAGTAATTTCCTCTTGATTGTTGACTTCTTTTTGTTTTGACTTCTTCTGGGTCTCTTCAAGTTTGATTATGATTTCGACTTATCTGGAAGTTGTTACTTATATAATACCTTCCACAGGAATTGTTACCAAGATTGTTAATGTACTTCATCTTCTCATGTGTATTGCTTGACTTTTATTTTATCCTCTTACAAAGCCCATTGTCCATAATCTTCTTATTATCATTTGTTTCTCATGTCCTCCTATCCTTTACATTGAGTCAAGGAATTTTGGTCCACCTATTGCATGGTCAATCCTCAACTCAATTATACAATTAGTTCCAATGTTCCAATTACACTATCATGTTCTCCCTCATGTTAGTGGAAACAACTCATACCCCTTTCCCCTAATAGATCTTGTTAGATCCTATTCCTGCACCTCTTCCTTCTACTCATCAAACCAGCCTATTCATCTATCAACCTAGCTCTTAGTTAGTATTTCTTCTACAATGTGTGTTAAGTCATTTTGTTTTATGTCTTCCCCTTTTTTCTTAATGTTAGTTTTTTTTATTTTGATAAGGTTGAGTCAAGTCTTGATTTGATTTTGGATAAGTCTTTTCACCGTGTTTTATATCACTGATGGAACACAAAAGAGTTAACCTAGGCCTACATGTGTAAAAGTGTGATTACAAGAATTCCAACATTCTTGTAATCAACAGACATGATTTGTTTTTATGATTTTTCATGACTTAAACATATTTTACAGTTCGAATAAAGTGCATTGGCACCCAAATCACACTCATTTGTGCCTACTACCATCGAAATTGTGAGCATTGGTTCCATGTTTATTTTTCACTGCAAATATTGGACGAACACTAAGTAGCGCATGGCTCAATCACCATTGTCAACAGAGGTAAAATAGGGCACGATGATACCACCACGAGAGCACTGGAGGCTTCAGAGGGAAGAGCCAGTAGGGTTCAAGTTGTTCGAATCCATACCAGATATCAGGGATATATTCATCAGGGGCGAGTGGTACGATTTCATATGTGCCTTCAATGGACATTGTTGGCACAGGGGCAGACCCAGGGTTCAATGCTTAACAGCGCACCAACAAAACCCCAATTACCGGCCCTTTCGGTAACACCTGCAAAGTAGACGAAGTCTCACCCGAGGTAGAAGCAGGGGGGTTTACAGGACGCAGGTGTCTGTAACTAGGTTGGGACACGATTCTGTGATAAGAGCACTTTGCAGAATATTTTGTTGATGCTTAGGAAGTGAACATGAATTATTTTATTAACCTCATTAACATCGCAGAGCATAATCAAAGACAGATAATCGCAGTAACAACAAGTGATTATGCACCCAAAGCACTTAGCACTGTGAGTTAAGTCTAGCATTCATTTACCCTTTAACATAAGTAAAGTACTTAAGCAACAAAATATATATTCATTACACATCATAATCAAAGCACTAAGAAAATGCATAACAGAAATGACACTGCACAAAGAAAACCATGAGACACC
>SNQJ01S0025277.1:79160-91867 GCA_010110895.2 Picea sitchensis
AGTTAAGTCTAGCATTCATTTACCCTTTAACATAAGTAAAGTACTTAAGCAACAAAATATATATTCATTACACATCATAATCAAAGCACTAAGAAAATGCATAACAGAAATGACACTGCACAAAGAAAACCATGAGACACCAACTATACGTGGTTCACCCCGGAGTGGGGCTACGTCCACAAACTGCTTCACCTCTTTATTATTCGCCAAAATATTACATCCAGACACTCTTGTGCACTAAGATACAGATTCGAACTTCACACAAGAAAGGAGATCTGTGCACTAAGGACTAGATCCTCCTTCTTTACCTTCCAAAAATAGGTCAAATGCACAGAGCCAAAATCTCTTATCACGACACTTAGCACCTGCTCCACACTGAGAATTAGAAGCACTAAGAAAAGTCTACAAAATTATAGTCGAGCACAAAGCCTCGACCACATACGTTTCATCGCACACAGAAATATTGCTTCTACAATACATTCCTCTTTATTTATACTTTACAAAATCTTACAATAAGGCCTAAACATGTGTAAAACTCATGGGTCGGCATCCCATAAACTCGTTACAAAACCCAGATGACCCCTTACTGGGTCCACATAACCCTCAAAATAGGTGAGATCTGTGATTTCAGCTCCGCCTAGGCACTCCTACTTTGACCAACATGTCGAAGTCCAAAACTGGGCCAAAACCTCCAAAACTGACCAAAGTTTCCCCAAAACTTGGTCGAGCACCAACACGCCCCCAACACTCACCTGTG
The DNA here is from genome assembly GCA_010110895.2 of Picea sitchensis. Taxonomy (NCBI): domain Eukaryota; kingdom Viridiplantae; phylum Streptophyta; class Pinopsida; order Pinales; family Pinaceae; genus Picea; species Picea sitchensis. The sequence goes on from SNQJ01S0025277.1 coordinate 79,918, forward strand.
ACTCGTCCCGAGTCACTCAGGTCTAGACAATGTTTATTCAAAATCCTCGATCTTAACTCGAGCTTCCTCGACTTGCTACCTCGCATGAGCCTCCTGCTCAGCAAGCTCCTAGACTATTTTCTCTGTAACAGGCCCTTCCAGACATTTTTCTACTGCTGCAACTATTTGATCTAACTATGAACCCTGGCCATTGATATCCTCAAACACCTTGCAAGATTCGTCCTGCATAGGTTGTAACTTTTGTGTTACTCCCATCACCTTAACCTAGAGGGAAGTGATTTACTGTTGTACTGTGCGTTGCTCTTGGGATCTCTTCATCCTTTCCACTGTTGTGAGCAGCTTCATCTGTGCTTGCAAAGAAAATGTTTTTTGTTGCACCTCTTGTAACTGATCCTTTAGCTTTTTTAAATCTGGATCCTCGACGAGACATTCATATGTCTAGGCGCTTCTGTCACTCAATTGTTTACATGTCGAGGTGAGTGCTTTTATACTTTCTACATCAACGAGTTAAATAAATGGGGTGACGTGACGAATCTTCCAATACACAGGAACTAGAGTTAAATGTTTCCATTAATGTAAATCTAGTCATTATGGCACGGTCTCAACGTCCCAAAGTTGTCTATAAACCCATAAATGTGTTTCCTAGTCGTTATGGAGCGTCATTCTAATGGTCGGGGTGCCTCCAACAGTTATATAACTTCACCAGGGTGAATTCCAAATCTGTGCGGACCTATTGTTCCAGTGAGGTTCAAACCCTACGAACCTGCCTCCTGCGAGGTTACGGTCTGGGAAGTATTCCATCTGGTTTCCTTAACTTATTCTATCTTTTCCAACTTAGCCTTATTTTTATTGAGCTTCCTTTCCTTCTTTCCTGTTATATGAGTCTCTTTAACTGTTTTTTGAATCCTCTTTCTATTTTTATTCTTATCTTCCCCTAGCGTAGTGGCTTCATACTGTTGAGGTACCCTCAAAGGTTCTGAAGTTAATATCCCTTTTCTTAACACTTCCTGAGTGGACACACTTCTCTCTTGGATAGATAGGTCCTTCAAGCCTTCTTTCATTCTTTCAACCTTGATAACTAATTCTTTTTCTTTGTCCCTCCTGCGTTTTTACTTTTCTCTGTTTCTTCGACTTATCCTCTCGTTCTTCTCTTAGTTGGTCTATTTTTCTGGCTATTAGATCTGTTAATTTTTGTTTTTTTTCTTTTCTATAGCTTCTTCCTCTGCTTTCCTTCTAATCTGATCCTTCTCAATCTAATTCTTACCTAACAAAAGTGGGAATGGGGCATTGTCCTCAACAAACCTGATGACTTCAAATTCTTCTTCGATCGATGTTCCATGAACAATAATAGGTACAATAGTTACTCTTCAACATAAAGTTATCATCTTTCCCTTAAACAAGCATATCCTTCCTAAAGAAGGTACCACAATAGGCTTTCCAAAAACTTCCCAAGTTTCTTCTGTCATAATATTCACTTGTGTGTCTTCATCCAAGACTATGCAGTCTATGTTGAAGTCTTTAATTCTTGTACTTATGCGTTGTTTTGCTTTCATGATTTCTGGTAAACTGACATCTTTATGAACATCCATCATTTCTTCCAACTATAATAACATAGTCTGAACTTCCTCTGACCTTATCTCTTTATGACTTTCTAACATACCCTTAGTCTCTTAACTCTTTTCATAATTTTCTTGTCTTATGTCCCTCCCTTCAAATTTAGCAATAATCCTTGCGCAATCCTCAACCTCATGACCAACAAACTTACAACAAAGAAAAATAGGGTCTACCTCAGCACATTCCTTAGAAAGATGACCCGACCTTCTACAATTATAACACAAATTCAATCCTCTTTTTCTTTTAAATTTGCCCCAATATTTTTTGTACTGTGCACTTCCTCTAGGATCATAGTGTTGGACCTGCAATCTCCAAAAATTATTTCTAGGTTCCATCATCCACTTATCAGTCCAAAAACTATTTCTATGCATAGGAATAACATATATTTCTTCATTTCCATTAAATTTACTCAAATCAACTCTTTCTTTCAACTGTTCCCTAGCCTTCAGACTAGGACATAATCTATCAAACATACTTAAATTCATGCTTTCAAAACAAAAAAAATCACTTATCTTTCTCTTACCAAAGCACAAAGCTTGCCTCTTTTAGAATCTTACCTCTTTTCTTCAGAACAGCTTACTTTCTTGGCACAAATCTTTGCAATTCAAGTAGAGTACTACACACTTAAGAAGAAGACCTATGCACAGAGCTTTTATTTTTCTTTACTTCAATTCCCAGCAATCATAGTTTCAGGTCCCGGCAACGGAACCATTTCTTTGCACAGGGGCGGACCCAGGGTTCAACGCTTAACAGTGCACCAAAAAAAACCCAACTACTGGCCCTTTAGGTAACACCTGGGAAGAAGGTGAAGTCTCACCCGAGGTAGAAGTAGGGGGGGTTATAGGACGCAGGTGTTTGTAACTAGGTTGGGACGCGATTCTATGATAAGAGCACTTTGCAGAATATTTTGTTAATGCTTAGGAAGTGAACATGCATTAATTTATTAACCTCATTAACACCGCAGAGCATAATCAAAGACAGATAAGCACAGTAACAACAATTGATTATGCACCCTGAGCACTTAGCACTATGATTTAAGTATAGCATTCATTTACCCTTTAACATAAGTAAAGTACTTAAGAAACAAAATATGTATTCATTACACCTCATAATCAAAGCACTAAGCAAATGCTTAATAGAAACGACACTGCACAAAGAAAACCATGAGACACCAGATATGTGTGGTTCACCCCAGGGTGGGGATACATCCACAAACTGCTTCACCTCTTTATTATTTTCCAAAATCTTACATCCAGTCACTCATGTACATTAAGCTAAAGAGTCGAACTTCGCACAAGGTAGGAGATCTATGCACTAAGCACTAGATGCTCCTTCTTTGCCTTCCAAAAATAGGTCAAATGCACAGAGCCAAAATCTATTATCATGGCACTTAGCACCTGCTCCACACTAAGCATCACAAGCCAACACTTTTGAAGCAGGCGAAGTCTCACCCGAGGTAGAAGCAGGGGGGGTTACACGAAGCAGGTTTATGTAACCATGTTGGGACACGATTCTGTGATAAGAGCACTTCACAGAATATTTTGTTAACGCTTAGGAAGTGAACATGAATTAGTTTATTAACCTCATTAACATCGTAGAGCATAATCAAAGACAGATAAGAGAAGTAAAAACAAGTAATTATGCACCTTGAGAACTTAGCACTGTGAGTTAAGTCTAGCATTCATTTACCCTTTAACATAAGTAAAGTACTTAAGCAACAAAATATATATTCATTACACATCATAATCAAAGCACTAATAAAATGCAAAACCAAAATGACACTGCACAAAGTAAACCATGAGACACCAGATATACGTGGTTCACCCTAGGGTGGGGCTACGTCCACAAACCGCTTCACCTCTTTATTATTCACCAAAATATTACATCCAGTCACTTCTTTGAACTAAGTCACAGAGTCAAACTTCACACAAGATAGGAGATCTGCGCACTAAGCACCATATCCTCCTTATTTACCTTCCAAAACTAGGTCAAATACACAGAGCCAAAATCTCTTATCACAACACTTAGCACTTTCTCCACATTGAGCATCACAAGCGCTAAGCATAGTCTACAATATCGCAGTCCAGTACAAAACCTCAACCACATACATTCCTTTGCAAACAGAACTACTACTTCTAAAATACATTCCTCTTTATTTATACTTTACAAAATCTTACAATAAGGCCTAAACATGGGGAAAACCCATGGGTCGACATCCCATAAACCTATTACAAAACCCAAAGGACCCCTTACTGGGTCCACATAACCCTCAAAATAGGTTAGATCCACAATCTTAGCTCTGTTTGGGCGCTCCTACTTCAACCAGCGTGTTGAAGTCCAAAAGTGGGCCAAAACCTCCAAAACTGACCAAAGTTTCCCCAAAACTTAGTCGAGGGCCAACAGACACCATACAAAAATTGTTCTAATTTTTTCATAGAACTTTGATGGATTCTAGACACAAGTTGGGGATATGACCATGTACATTATAGAGCATTTTATAGTAGGAGTAGGTGTTGTCCCTATTAGTGGCAAGAGGTGGTTCAAGAAAGGTAAGTTATCAACTGATATGTACAACCATTTCCTAGTAGCAGAGCATCAAAGATTAGACTAGAGCCATATTAGACTGGAGCCAGGGAATATCGATTGAATGGTTGAGAGAATAATGGAGAGGAATCATGTCGTAAATTTAGAGGTACATCATTGGAGAGGTTAGGTTTTGGATTATCCATTGTTATCATCTCATATTTCTCATGCATCTAAATGGTGATGAGGAGATGAATCTCCCATTCTACCTTCTCAAAAGCCTAACCAAGATGTCCAAATGAGTCCAAAACTATAACACCCTTGTTTCCCCCAGTTTGTAAATATAAATATATTGTCCAAGAGACTATGGCAAACTCGATATGTATGAACGTTTGATTTGATGAACCTTTGTATAAAAGGTCAAGGAATGTAATTTGTGTTATTAATAGAAATGGATAAGTGTTTCATGACTATTGAAAGCGGGGGTTTTCGAAGATAGACCACAAATTTTATGAGAGAGATGGTGAGGGGAACCAAGAATGGCTGAAATGACCCCCACCAAAATCGTACCTTGCGGGATTTAATTGCTCAGGACCAAAATATTCCTCTGACACAAAAATGAATTACCAGTCGGGATGGTAGGTGGGAAGACCTTATCAAGAGTTAATGAGGGGATGGGGCAGAGCATCCATCTTTAAGGATTTCATACCTGACCATGGACTGGGAATTCATGTCACATACAATCTTGTTGAGGAAGTAAAGAAAGGAAAGTGTGGTGGGAAGAAGAAGACATGCGAAGAAAAGCAGAGTGGAGAGACGAAGCTCTTAAGTTCGAGGAACAACTGAAAGATGAAAATTTTCTAGTTGTAGGATATGGCTAGCAAGGTTATGATACAAGCTGATAAATGAGGGTGTTGAGTGACCGAGGAGGTACTCAGGCAGGCCTCCTTGCTTAGTATCAAGAAACTCATTGTTAAGATCTCATGGGAGGAGGAGAGTAACCTTTGTCCCTGACTGTTGTTGAGTCGGAAGACAGATGTCTCTCTCATAGCACTGTGGTATAGCTCGGGGATGGGCAGTGGTAAATCCCTTAGGAGTGACTGAGCCTATGGTTGGGTGGAAACGAGCACCCCTTTCAGTAGTGGCATCACGTTCCCTATTTCTGATAAGTTTTTTCATACTTTGTGTATTGAAATGGAATAATGAATGAATGCATGTATTTATCTGTCTATAAATGGTTTTTGTATAGAATGATCAAGTTATGTTTATGCATTTATCTTCTTGTGGAATCATGCCTCTGATGGATCTTTTATATGCCCCAACTTAAACTTTGAGACGTCTTGGGACGTAAACCTATAGGAGGGTTGGGATAGAAAGTATTGTGTTAGTCTGGCCTTGTCTGTTTGAAGATGATATCCCCTTCAAACTCCTTATTGTACGACTGGGATATCATGCCCAAGTCCTTAAGAATTTCATGATGAAGCTCAAAAAGGATAGCGAGATTTAAGCCTTGAAATGGAACATCCTTTCGTTTGGAAGACGAGTGGACGAGCTCTGAGCCTAAGGGAGCTAAGTCCTTCTGGCTTCGAAGCTCCGGAGGTATAGGACCTCAAAGTATTATCAGCATTCATAGTCATGAACCGGTCGAAGGTGATCGAGAGTTACGGATACCTGTAAGGTTGATAGGCATTGGGAGGTTTCTCTAGTGGTTAGATGAACCGATCTTACCAACTAAACTGGGATCCAACTCCCCATCACAAAATAGCGTGAGCCACTGATCAAGAATGTTCGTGGGTTCCCTCAGTCATTAGATCTACACCGAGGCAACTTCAGCGGAGTACCACCTCGAGAGAATGGAGATGTCGTAGCATCAAACTCCCCAAACTCTGAAGTTACGAAGCGAAGGAGAGTCGTATATCTATGGATCTATGTGGTCTGATCTAGACCGTGAGATCGGAGGGATGTTAGAATGTTTTCAGCCCAGAGTGGCATGGCATAGTGACATCACCCAAGGTGATGTGGACCCCAGTTTGACGTGACATGTGTCACCCAGATTCTTGTGTATCACATACCCTATAGACCCATTGGAATGTGACATGTGTCACCCTGACCCCTCCTACGCGTCAGTTCTCGATATGTGCCCGCCTAGCCAAAGTGGTTGGTGAAGTGACCGAAACTCCGAGAGTCTGGAGGATTTGGGGTGTGGAGTTATAAAGAGACCCAAAAGGCTCGAAGGTTAGAACCATGTGGCAAGATTACGAAACTTCGGGAGTTCAGGAATCCAGAAGGTCTCGTGCATAGACAGTATGGAGGCATTCAGTGTTGAAGTGTTGAATTTCATGTTGGCTTTCATGTTAGACGCCTGCGCGTTAGACAAAGAGTGATTCTAGTCGTCAGAGAGGATGGTGGATGGACTCCCACCGTGGGTGATATAACTTGGATACCATGAGTGTGAGGTGGATTCACGTGGACGCCACGTGGCCCTCAACCAATGAACGCCCGAAGAACATTGGGAATCCATATCTAGAAACCCAAAGCTTAGATTTGAGCCTGGTAGTAGTCATGTAGAACGCTACGGGTAAGTGGAAGAGGATAAATACCTCAGTCAGAGGATTTGAGATGTTAAGGAGAGAGAAATTTTGATGCCCCATCCCCGGGAAAGATAGTCAGGGGTCAGGTGTGTTACAAATTGGTATTAGAGCATGGTTACAACACTTGGCATGCTTGGGCTCATGGATGAGTTGCGTAAAAACCATATTTAAAGGATTTTTAATGGTGAGACCCTATCTTACCTCTTTCCTAAAGAGTCTGCTTAAACTTTTACTGAAGAAAATGATGAAACTTTCTATTGTGTGTGTGTATTTAAGAAATATGAACTATGTGTGTGTTCATAAACTAATAGACGGTTGGCTAACAGTAAGTATTTTTTCACCACTCAAGCAGTCAGTAAATCGTGGGAAGAACTACAAGTATAAAGTATGGTAATGTTCCATGAAGTGGGGGATGGATTCCACAATAAAGACGAAGAATATGATGAAAGGAGGGTGGTGGAAACCCCTCCAGATCTGGTTGAAACTGTAAGGAGCCTCATGGCCGAATTACAAAGTTGCAAGGCCGACAACGAGATATTGATAAAGGAGCAAGAAAAAAAAACAGAAATTAATGTAGTCTTGTTGCAAATCTTATCTGATATACAAAGGCAACTATAGCATGGACCCGCAACCAGACAGGTGGACCGACGGCATATGAAGAGAAGTCAAATCTCACCTGAGATATGAAAATGTGGTCCCATAAGTGGCCACACTAGAAGGAGTACCTCGAGGAAGGTCCAACTTGGAGGCAAGAGATACTCATCAAGAGAGTCCTCTGGAGAGGAAAATGGCAACTCTGAGGAATCTTCTAGTAGAAAAGCTAGTTCACATTTTCAAAGGAAAGGAAAGAAGCGGAAGAATTCCAAAATTCATGATCCTGAAGAGTTCACGAAAGTCAAACCACCCTCTTTAGATGGAGAGATTAAGAAAGTGGACGAGGTAGAATCTTGTTTGCTTGGTTTAAAGAAGTACTTTGGAGTCCATGACTACTCTAAAAACTTGAAGGCTCGAATAGCCATCTTCAACCTGAATGGGAAGGCTTCCATTTGGTGGGAAGACCTTAGGAATGTGAAAGGAATCCATGAGAAGGACTTGTCATGGAAACAGTTTGATAAATACTTCAATAAGAAGTATATGTGAGAGAAATACTTTGATGGGAAGACTAAGGAGTTCTATGAACTCAGGTTGGAACAGCTCACCATAGAGGAATATGTCAATAAATTCCTTGAATTGTTGAGGTATGTACCCTACATAAAGGATGAAAAGATAAAATTGCAGCTATTTATTAGTGGGTTACCTCAGTCCTACCGGAACAGGATTGAGTTTGACGAGCCTAAGACCTTAGATGATACTATCTGGAAAGAAAGGTATTGTTATGAACGGTTAGGGAGTCAGGAAGAACCTTGTGAGGAATGGAAGAAGAAGATTAGTTCGAGATTTAAGAAGAAGGGGTTTAAATCCTCAAGATTAAATAACTATGGGAAGGGATATAGGATGATCCTTCCTACTAGAAGTGTGTATCAGCAAAATTTCCCCTCCCAGAGTGCAAATGAACCTTTTGGAGTAACCCCAAGAAAGACTGATAACGCAAAGAGAGAACCCTTGAAATGTTGGGGTTGTGGAGAAGAACATTTGTTGAGGGATTTTCCACATAGAAAATAGAACATTAGGAGAGCCTACAACATCCAAGAAGCTACCATAGTCAATGATGTGTCTAGGAGCATTCCACGTATTTATGTAGCCTTGGATAATAAAAAAGCTGACCACCAAGCTTCAGTGGTGGAGATGGAAGGTATGATCGCCAACCATCTAGTTTCTGTTTTAATTGACCCTAGTTCTAATTTGAGTTATGTGGCCCCTCAGAGTGTTGATAAGGATAAACTACAACCAGTTATACATTCTAATTCATGTCTATTACAACTAGCCACTGGAACCGAAAGAAAAGTAGCAGAGGTCATACGAGTTTGCCAATTCATTATGGATGGATTAACCACCCAAGCAACCCTTAACATACTTCCCCTAGGATATTATGACATGTTGATTGGTATAGATTGGTTAACCACTTATAAAACCAAGTTGGACTGTTACCATAAAAATTTGAAGTGTGAAAATGAATAAGGGAGAAAAATAACCCTCCAAGGGATTCAGAAGCATGTCTCAGTGAGATGAATATCATCCCTTCAAATGAAAAAGTATTGCAGGAATGGATATTCTCTATATGAAATACATGTGTTGCAATCTGTTGAGGGTGACAAACCAAACCTAGAGGACCACTCCATATTAAAAGAGTATAAAGACATGTTTCCAGAAGAGGTAGCGGGTCTACCTCTGAGAAAATACATTGACTTATCCATAGAACTTGCACCAAGAGAAGTGTCAGTGTCTAGAACACCCTATAGGATGAGCACACCATAGATAGTTGATCTCAAGCTATGACTAAAGAAAATGATGGAAAAAGGCTACATCTGACCCAGTGTGTCTCCATGGGGAGCACCCATCTTGTTTTTGAAAAATAAAGATGGCACACTTCGACTGTGCATAGACTATAGACAACTCAATAAGACAACCATAAAGAACAACTATCCCTTACCAAGAATTGATGACTTGTTCAATCAATTAAAGGGTGCTTCCATTTTCTCAAAGATTGACTTAAGGTTTGGATACCATCAAGTCTGAATCAAGGATGAAGACATCCAAAAAACAACCTTCAGGACCAGATATGCTCACTATGAATTTGTGGTGGTGCCATTTGGGTTAACCAATACCCCCACCACTTTTATGTGCTTGATGAATATTGTACTCAGCAAATTTCTAGACATATTTGTATTGGTTTTCATTGATGATATCCTAATATACTCCAAGAACAAAGAGGAGCACGAAGAACATCTTAAATTAGTGCTTCAAGTACTAAGAGAGCATCAACTCTACGCTAAGTTTAGCAAGTGTGACTTTTTCCAGAAGCAAGTCCATTACTTAGGCCATGATATTTCTGAAGAAGGAGTGGCAGTATACCCTGAAAAGATCAGATCTATCATGGACTGGCCTACCCCAAAGGATGTATCCAATATCAAGTCCTTTATGGGCTTAGCAAGATACTATATAAGGTTCATAAAGGGATTTTCTAATATTGGTTGTTCAATCACTGCCCTTCAAAAAAAGGGGGTTAAATTCACTTGGACACCGGAATGTGAAGAGAGATTTCAAGAATTGAAATACCTTCTAACCCATATACCCATGATGAAGATTGCAGACCATGATAATGACTTCCTCGTGTGTACATATGCTTGTAAGGAAGGACTCAGAGGAGTCCTTATGCAAGAAGGGCATGTAATTTTCTATGAATCCAAAAAATTGAATGAACATGAAATGAATTACATGACCCATGTTCTAGAGTTGGCTTCCATAGTTCACACTTTTAAAATGTGGAGGAATTACCTCCTAGGTAGGAGATTTGTACTTATGACAGACCATTGTGGGTTGAGGCACATGTTTGATAAACCAAAACTCAATGCCAAACAAGCTAGGTGGATGGCTCTCCTGAGCGAGTTTGATTTCGAATCAAACACATCAAAGGAAAGGAAAATAGAGTAGTCAGTGCCCTTAGAAGAAGTGTGAAAATGATTCACATGGAAGCGGTAAGCACCTGTGAAATGGATGTCAGGGAGAGAATCAAGAATGCACGATAAATAGATGCATTCTTCAAGATCGTGAGGTCATACCTAAAGCAAGAGACTGCAGGGATAAAGTATGAAGGCTATCAGATTCTTGATGAAGGCATGTTGACCTACATAAACAGATTGTATATTCCAAGTTGTGACGACTTGAAGAGGTTCATAATGGATGAACTACACAAGAGACCATATATTGGTCATCCATCTTATCATAAAATGATCATGGCCACTAGAAAACAATTTTATTCGCCTGGATTGAAAAAGGACATAGTTGACTACCTAGCTAAGTGTCTATAATGCCAGTAAGTTAAGGCAAAACACCGACACTTGGGAGGGTTTTTACAGCCTCTATCAATTCTAGAATGGAAATGGGAAACCATATGCATGGATTTCATCACTGAATTACAAAAATCGGCCAAGCAGAATGATGCCACCATGGTAGTAGTAGAAAAATTGAGAAAGTCTGCTCACTTCGTTCCTTTCAAGTCTACTTGCAAGGAAATAGATATTTTCAACATATTCATGAAGGAGATATTCAGACTACATGGCATGCCTAGGGAGATTATATCTGACAGAGACGCAAAAATTACTTCAAGCTTTTGGAGATCCTTAATGGTTGGTTTTGAGACTAAATTATTGTTTAGCATAGCCTGTCACCCTCAAACTGATGGACATATAGAAAGAGTGAACCAAATATTAGAATACATGTTAAGGATGCATGTAATGCATCAGCCTAAGAAGTGGGAAGACTGTCTGCCATTGGTAAAAAATTCCTACAACAACGGTTATCAAGAGTCATTGGAGATGAGCCCTTTTGAAGCCCTCTATGGTAGATAGTGCAAGATTCCATTCAGTTGGAGTAATCCAATGGATAGAATTTCAATATGACCCGACATGCTGAAAGAAATGGAACAGCAAGTGATTCAGATTAAGCAAAATATGAAAATTGCTCAGGATAGACAGAAGAGTTACGCCGACAGAAAGATAACTCCCCGAGAGTTCAAGATAGGAGACCATCTCTATCTCAGAATTAGACCCGGGAAGAGTTCCCTAAGAGTGGGATATTGTGCCAAGATAGCACCCCGGTATTTTGCACACTTTGAAATATTGGATAGAGTGGGACCTGTAGCCTATAGGCTAGCACTCCCTTCCACATTGAAGGCACATAATGTTTTCCATGTTTAATTATTGAAGAAATATGTACATGGTTCTAATCATATAATTGACTGGTCTGTGATTCAGGTGGATCCAGAGGGAGAATTCATGCCAAAACCTCAATGCATACCAGACAGGAAGGAAACCTCACTCAGGAACCGAACCATTGCACAGGTCAAGGTGCAGTGGAAACACTTTGACCTATATGAGGCTACGTGGGAAATGGAGGATGCCATGAGACAGACATATCCATTTTTGTTTACTTCTGTATATACAGAGCACATTGACAAATAGAACATCGAGGACAATGTTCCTTTAAGGGGGAGGGTATTGTAACACCCATGTTTCACCCAATTTGTAAATATAAATATATTGGCCAAGAGACTATGGCAGACT